>CBVK0100589658.1:0-19621 GCA_900067695.1 Picea abies | reverse complement strand
AAGCTTATAAACAACTGATTCACCCCCCCTCTCAGTTGTTCTAGTATTTCTAACAAATTGTTCCTGCATGTGGGATGCAACTTCCAAATTTTGGTAATATGATCCTCAATTTCATTCTTGTTATGTCTGTTACTCATTATGCTTCAATGTGGGAGGGTTTGCTGTCTTGGTTTGTAGTCTTTGTTTTCAATCCTACCAATCTTGAAATCATGAAAAACGTTAAGTCTATTGAATTTTGAATGGGACCTAAAATTGTACTTTCTCCATATGAAGTCCAATGATGTTGGAACCACTCTCAAACATCCTAAAACAATTAATGGTATTGTTAAAAATTTGAGTAAAAGGATGAAAATGAAAGATAATGGCATTCTCCTTTATCTTTCATTTTCATCCTTTTACTTTAAGAATTTAACATTACCATTGATTACTAGGGTGGGTGAAATGGAGGGGGTGGGGACCTCTTTAAATAGCATTAGTAAGGACAAATAACCCTTTGTTTCACATCAAAATACCTCACAATTGCAACTTGCATGAGAAAACATGAGCAATGGTCCTTTTCTAAGCAGGACACATGTCTTGTTTTCAGGACATGTGTGTCATGTGAACATGACATGTTCTAAACAAGTGTCAGACATGAATTAGGTCGAATCATGTCCGACACGATGGGCACATGACACGGTGGGGGGTTTGGACGTGTCATGTGACTTAGATGTCGACCCACTTGACAAAGAAACTATGTTGGTTTTGGAAGAGGAGGTCAAAACGATGCATACATATAGAGAGGACGAGGTTGTGGATAGGTAAGTGGGGAATATAGTTCATGACTTGGGCTGCACTAGGAACTAGGATACTAAGTTCCACCGAACCATGGAGATTTATTGGCATGTCAAATCAATGGTGGCGTAGGGCATGAGGCCACATGAGCTAGAGTTCAAGAAATTCATACAAAAGTTGAATGCCTTGGAGAATCAGACTAGTTAGTTGATAACGATGATTTCATGGTTGTTTAAGAAGCATGTCGGGGTTTTTCAACTAGCAACTGACAAAGTAGCACCCTTGAGTTCTCGGCCTCCTCCTTTGTCGTCTCAGTTTGATGTGCCATAGCCTAAGGGTGCTCCCCATGTTCATAATTTAGATGATTAACAATCATGTTCATAAGGAATTGAGTTACATGTAAAACTGGATCAATGGAAAGGATCACCATGTCCTCATATGTTAAACTAGTGCTAGGGTCGTCCAAGTAAAAATTTCTTTGTATGATTTCAAATGGTTGACTTGTGTGTGTAACGGATACCAATTTTCCTTGGTAGAATTCTGTGTATCTTGCTTCAATAGAGTTCGGGATGAATTCCCCTATGTTGGTCCCTTGTATAGGTTGCTAGTGTGGTTTGTGGAGAGGGTATGAGCTTGTGGAGACCCACAGAGGTGTTGGCATTCTCCATTACATAGATCGTGGGCATTAAGGGAGGTGTAGGTTGGAGGGGAGGGAGATGTGTGGAGAGGAGTGGGGAGATGAACAAGGGGTGGGATGAAGAGAATGGGGAAAGGGAAAAGCACCGGGAGAAAGGAGATATGGAAGCGCATGTGGAGAAAGGGGATAAGGAGAGCACATGGGTGTAGCCATAGGTGTGTATCATGTTGAGTTTGTGGAAAGGGAGTGGGAGGAAAGAATTGACGAGGTCGAAGAGGAAAAGGGGGGAGGAGAAGGGGGGTGAATTTGGGGGTTGAGGAAAAGGGGGGAGGAGAAGGGGGGTGAATTTGGGGGTTGAGGGAGAGAGTTTAAATGTGCATCAAAGAGGCATGGCAAGCTATAATTTGAGTCATGGATAGCATGTGGTGGGGAGTTACACTATCCCAAAAAATGTCTCACGACAACACCACGAGGGTAGGGATAAACCGAATGAGCAATAGAAAGAAAAATACATTTAGAGGAGTTAGAGAAATTTCACTAGCTATAAGAGTTAGAACAAGAAAGGCTAAGACAATTAGAAGAGTTGGATAAGATGACACTATTCAAAAAACATCTAAAGGAAAGGAGTTATGTTATCTGCCTATCATACACAAAATTACATAGTAGTACAAAACGCCCATTCAAATTCCAAAGGTGGTTTAGTGATGCAAATTTTAATCATTATTTTTCTCCCAATGCTCCATGTGTGATTGTTAGTGTGTAGGTATAACGGTCTTAATCCTTGTTGGAATTCTTGGTAGCCATGAGTTGGTGAAGTGTGCACACATAATGGAAAATTCATGCACCCCACTAATGTAGATGCTCTATAAATGTAAGGAGGCCACCAAGGGCACTCCCCCTTAAACCTCGTGGGGGCATTGTGCATACCAATTTGAGCTATAGTGCTCAATTGTGGGGTTTTGAAGTAATTTGGATGGAAAGCATTGATAGAACAAGGTTGTCAATGGAAGGACCACTAATGTGATATAGTAGGATCTTTGACAAGCAATGCATTGGTAACAACCTATTAATAAGAAGACCATTGGCAAACAAGTTGTCAATAAGAGTGTTTTTGACAAGCAATTTGTCGACAAACAAGTTGTTGATAAAAGAGTTGTCAATGTTGATGAAACAAATGTCCAATAATAATTGATGTTGATAAAAACACTATTAATAAAATTGTTGTCGACAATAAGATAATACCCAAATCATTACTCCTATTAAAAATGTACTAAACTAAATAAACTTTTTTAATTATAATCATTAACAATTAGGAAACCAAAACCTCTTAATCATATAAACATGGGCCTACAAACATGGACCTTTGTTCAAGTTTTACCGTGTTATTACAATTTAGCCAATAAAATGTGTTACTCCTTGGCTCCCTTTTACATTGTTTTTTGAATTTAATAATTTATTGGATGCTTGCATGGTGGGCCGAAACCCTTTTACATTGTTTTTTAAATTTATTGGATGCTTGCAATAAAAGGTCCACTGCTGTCCACTGGTGCCGAAATAAAAGGTCCACTGCTGTCTAAAAGCTTCATATATGTATTGAATGGTAATGATGTTCATTATCTTCTAAATCCAACTAGATTTATTATTCATTGTTCATTTGTTTTTTTAATAGATAAAAGCCGATATAAATTAGGAAGTGCGAGTCATCGAATGTTCGGTCAAAAAGCTCTAAATAAAGATTATATAGAGGACAGTGAGGGGACAAAATAAAGATGCGATGTAGAGCTTGATGTGATGTGAAGTACACGAAGAAAACATTCTAAAAGGGGACCATAAACTTTTTGCTGTCGTTATGCAAACCTTACATCACAATTTGTTTTATATATATGATCCTATTGATATTTTTAAAGGTTGTCCAAACCATTCACATGGTGGTATTTTAAAAGTGCGTTGAAGATAAATGTTGTTTGTCTTCGGTGCTGGGCGTGCTACGCAGGATTGGTTTGACGTGGATGTCCACTCACACTTCAACCTTTGGGAACTTGGTTGTATTTTATAAGTGCGTTGAAGATAAACACTGTTTATCTTCGGTGTTGGGCCTGTTCCCGCAGGATTAGTTTGACGTGGATGCCCACTCACACTTCAACCTTTGGGAACTTTAGGACGAGGTCATGGTAAAATTAAACATCTAGGTATTACAGATATTTATCATTGAAATTTTGCAACAGAATTCAAAACATATTCCTACCAGACAAATTATCGAAAAAATGGACGGTTTAAGCACCTCACTGCATTGTGACAATCCCACACTATAATAAAAATGCAAATGATCATGCGAGTGCAAGTTAATGTGAGCTGACGCAAGCAGCAGTGTTTGTTTAGATGCAACAACAGTTTTCATTCACTTCAACAGATACTTTTCAATGGTGATGCAGTTCAAACCATGTTGTGAAAGTTTTATGGGAAGATTTTTGAGTATGATGATAATGGTTAATGTTTATTGAGACTAAATTTGGTTTATTGAATCTTAAAAAAGGTAAGAGATTACTTAGATTTCTTAAAATTTTTATTTTTGTACTCAAATAAGAGAATTTTTTTGGAGATCACCATAGTTTTGATAAGTTAGAAGGTTGGCATTATGACAAATCTTTTGAAATTGAAATATAATTTGGGTATATGTACTACATTCTAAGAGAAATTGTTTTTATCTTCAACCCTCTTTTTTTCTAATAGAAAATTCCCACAAAATTATATTAGAGTATGATTTTTTTTACATAGCATAGAATACTTCATCCAAGAGTTATAGCTAGCCCAAACAAAACATCAATCTGTTTTCACCAAAAATGGATCCAAACAGAGAATCTCTTCAATCATCATGTCCAATAAGGAGCACTACAACATATAAACAAACAGGAGATCCGAAAAAACAAAAGGAGGCATTGTCTTCACCGAAAGGTACTTTAGTCCAAAACAAAAATTGAACCGACAAAGACCAAGAGAAATATCAGAAGAGATTTATAATGGAAGAAGGGTCTGTCGCCCCATTATCCCAAGCGAAGAAAGATAATCTGCATTTTGGAGCCTGTAGCACTTGCTTGGAAAGATCGTCAACTTCCCTATTGAATTCTCGAAAAATGTGTGAAAATTGATTCCTATAAAATTTGACGCCAATACCTTTGTTCTGAGCTTCCAACCTTCGATGTCGATGGCCTGTAGCTTTCCTCTCTGATTTAACCATTCAATCACCAACTTTGAATCACCCAATATCTGAATCTTTTGAATATTCCACTGCTTTGCAAGATAAAGAGTAGCCCACACACCCATGAGCTCGGCCTTTGTATTTGTACCATTCCCGCAATTTAAAAACCACCTATGCATAGTCGAACCTGGTTGTTTTATGACACCCCTAGCTCCGCACATCCTACCACATGAAATGGAAGCTCCATCAAAACATGTGAGGGTGTATCCATCCATCTGAGCAACAATGCAAGTTTTCATGGACATATATTTTGGGGAAGAAGTGATTCTATTGTGCGCACCAAGAATCTTGTAAACCACAGTCCCAACCGAGGGTGATTTCTCTTCAAATAAGGAATTATTTCTCTCTAGCTAGATAAACCAGCAAGTGTAAGTTGCCAGATTTTTTGAAATTGATTTGTCCTGCGTCCATGCCTCTAAACAATCCGACAGCGAGGAAACTGCCCACGTTTTTTTATTTTTAATAAAATGGAGAATCTAGACCAAACAGTCTAAGTGAAGATACAATATAGGAACAAGTGATTGTTGTCTTATGTACTGTGCTTGCATAAAATGCAAATACTTGGGCCTTCCGAGCCCTTCTTTTGGAGGATGTCCCAAGTTAGAATCCTATTTGCAGCTGCCAACCATAAAAATAATTTAATTTTCAATTGGATTTTCCATTTCCAGATACTTACCTTCCATCCCCGTCACTCTGGAAGATCCTGGGTTGAGATGAGAGCATAGTAGATATTTTTCACGCTGATTTTTTTGGTGACATCACACCCCATCCATAAAAGGGTATTGTTGAAATCAAAGAGTGAAATACCCGCTCCCAAAAGTTCTTTAACATAGCAGTCCCTTTCGAAGGCTAAAGACCCAGATAAAAACAAATATGGGCTACTTAACCACTTCTCTGTCGAGGTAGTAGGGTCATAGGCTCTCGAAGCTTGTATTAAAACCATAATCCTCTGTTGATGTTGATGAGTGATGAGATCTTCTGAGAGATAGGCCTTTTCTTCTAAGCCTAGGATCCTATCTCTACCAATTGAGATGAGCTGACCTGTACCTGGTCGCCAACTGAGCCAATGTGTTAACACGTGTACAGATTAGATGAGACTAGACCACATTCTAGAAGCAGAGTAATGTAAATGATTTTCCAAACGGAACCAATTGATGAACCTTCCTGATTCAACACTCTCCACAAGGTATTTACATTCAAAGCCTGTTGCAAAAACCAAGATTACGAAACCCCATCCTCCAAATTTCTTCGGTCTAGACATGATATCCCATCTACAAAGGTGATAATGTTGAGAATCTTTATGCCCATTCCAGAGGAAATGGAACATCAATTTCCTTCTTTTTCAAAGTACCAAGTGCACAATTGCTTCCATCGACATCCAGTAAACTGGTTGTCCTTCCAGCATTGTTTTGACCAAGATATATCTACCTCCCAATGACAGCCATCTATAAAACCATGAATTAATCTTCTTCAATAGTTTGTTCACTAACCACTCCCAATCTGCTACCCTGTGAGCTTCAGTCTTCAAAAAATACCCTAGATAACTGAAACCAATGGAAAGGTCACTAAAGTTATAAGGCATAAACTCCTTGAAAGGTAAAAGTTCAGTTTCTGAGAGACCCTCAAAATGGACTGTAGTCTTTGTTGGATTGATCATAAGTCCTGAAGCTTTACAAAATAAATTGATAATGAAGACTATAGCCTTCCATTCTTGGAGATTTACCTTTGACATGATTAAAACATCATCCACAAACAGTAAATGGAGAATTTTCATGAGTCTAGATACTTTAATACCTAAGAGTGATCCTTTGTTAAAACTATATTTCAATAAGATACTGAGGCCTTCCATAACCAGAATAAAAAGTAGAGGAGATAAAGGACATCCTTGGCGCAGTCCCCTACCGCTCTTGAAGAACTTTGTTGCCTCACCATTGAGTAAAAATGCAAAGGATGAGGAAGTTATGCATCCCATGATCCACTCTGTCATTTGGATCCCAAATCCCACTTTTAATAAAGTCAATCTTAAGTGTTCCCAATCAATACAATCATAAGCCTTCCTTAAGTCCAATTTTAGAATGAGAGATTTTATCTTTTTCTTCTTAATTCTATGTATGCTCTCATGTGCAGTGTTGATTGCATCCTGGATCCTCTTGCCTTGTAAGAAACTCAGTTGTTCGGAAAAGAGAGACCTTGATAATATCGACTTTATACGATTGGCTATAATTTTAGAGATCATTTTGTAGCAAAGATTGCACAAAGATATCGAGCGATAATCTTCAAAGGTTGATGGTTTATTTGTATTCGGAATTAGAGTGAGGAAAGTCAAATTTAAGAATCCCGAAACAAAACCCAATCTTCTCGATTCCTCCACCATTGCAAGAAGGTCTTCTCCAACTAAATAAAAAAAGAAGGTAAAAAACTCAGTCGTCCAGCCATCCAGCCTCGTGCTCTTTTCCTTTTTGAAGAGTATTAGAATGACCTTTAATTCCTCCAATGTGACAAGGTTATATAAAACAACAGATTCCTCAGCACTTAGCATCTGTGGAAACAAGTCAATAATCTTGCATTGCTCTGTGGTATCTTGGACAATCAAAGCCTTATAGAAATTTTGGAAGTAATGGATCGCTTCCTACTTTAAGATATCCTAGTCACTGATTTTTACACCATTCCCATCTGTGATCTCCCAAATGTGCTTCTAGTTCCTACTATGACTAGCATAGTTATGGAAGAATTTGGTATTGTTATCCCCACTCTCTAACCAGCTGGCCCTGCTACAAAGTCTCCATTGTTCTTCAATCCCTATTAGAATCAAATTTCTTTCAAGTTCCAGCTGCCTAAGAATTTTTCCTTCTTCAAGATGATTAGGATCTCCGACCATTCTCAAAATTGTCTCCTTGATATCAGCTTCCAATTTCAGTAAATCACCTTTGTTCCTGGTCAATTTTTCTTTATACCAAATTTTTTATTGTGATTTTAGGACTTTTAGTTTCTAGAACAATCATTTTTGTCTACCATCCTCCGATAAGAAGACAGGATCCTACCAAACCAGTTGAACTAGTGCCACAAAGTCACTGTCTTTTAGCCTGTGGGAGTTTAGTTTAAAATGATATGCCTTATCAATGGGAGGGATCTCCAATTGTAATAGAACCAGAGCATGGTCAGAGATATATGGGAACTCAATGCAAGACCTATACAAGACGACTGCTGATAATAAGTCTTCTAAAACAATACATCAGTACAACCTCCTCTCTATTGCATCAAGTCCAAAACACCCATTTCGCTAAGTGGGAACCAGTTTTGTCTATTGTATGTCAATCAACATTTTTTATATAAATAGATCTCTATAATAATCATCAATCAGTCCTGACACGATTGATCCACCCCAGACGTCTTCCCCAAAAGAAATGATATTCAAGTAGCCCGTAATGATCAAATTTTTTATAGCTAATAGACCACTATCTACCACTGATCTCTAGAAGAGTTTCCTATCCGTATGTGGGCCGTAAATGTTAAGTAGAGCCAAATTCCTCTCTGTTTTTATACACCTTCCTGCTAACAAAATACCACCAATAGTAAGGAATGGCACCAAATCATAAAGATTAGGATCCCAAGAGACTATTAGTCCCCCCGAGGTACCCAACGAATTTACCGCATATGAAACCCATGACGGACGAAAAGAGTGCATAAAATCTTGAGCTTTATGAGCTTTAACCAAAGTTTCCTATAGAAAGATAATTTCAGGACGGGTCTAATCCACAAGTCACCAAAACGAGGCTTTTTTTAGGGTGCCTCTGATCCCTCTTATGTTTAGAGAGAGTAATAACAGTACTTAGACCGAGCCAGGGCTTTCATTGCTCTAAGATCTCCACTATCAGTGGAGGAGGGGATAGTGTCACCAATCCGAGAGGATTCCACCATTTTTTTATGGGTGTTGCATGTCTTTACTGGGGAGTGCTCAATTCCCGATCCTCTTGACCAGGCGAACTCTTTTTTGTTCACTTCAGAATGAACTCGCGAAGTATTTGCCTCCAAGTCGGAGGACGAATCATAGATGGCCTTACCCAAAAAGGTAGGCAACTTTATATAAGAGTTTGAATCCCTAAGGAAAGGAATCAGTGAATCTAAAACCTCACGAAGAGTGGATTCCTCCTCCTCCATTTATCTATACCTAGGTTCCACCACAGTCTCAGACAGTTCTGACGGAGAAGATGACCGGTACAATACCAATGATCAAGATCTGTGCTTAGGTAAAGTAGATAGTAAGGTTGTTGTAGAGGTCAATTCAGGTAAATCAAGGTTATGTAAGGGTAGTCCCCCTGCGGTTAAGGAAGGAGAAGGTGCTCGTCCTTTATTACACTCAGCGTCCACAGACATCGGATCACAACTCATTGGGTATCCCTCTAGAATCCCATTAGTAGAAGAATTAGATGATAGAAGCCAACGTGATTTATCCAAGGAATCCCTTTCCCAAAGCGTTAAAGTAGAGAACAGAGTAGGAAAAAAAAATTTAACATACCCGTACGAGTAGGTGAGTCCTCTGGCTGGCTATTAGTCTTTGTATTAAAGTGAACCGGCTCGCACCCATAGGTGTCCACCTCCATCATATAATCAGGAGAATATTTTTGTAGACAGACATCATCCGAGGATTCTTCCGCCCCCTACCAATACAACCGCATCGAACGTGTCCAGTGCAACGACACTGCTGCATCGAAATGGTACTCCAAGATAATTTATTCATTGGGTGAGATGACGCCCCCTCCATTCAATATCTAAAACCTCAGGGAGCCCTCCATGAAGATCCATCTCAACTAAGACTCTTCCAACTTTCATGGATGAATTTCCTGTGTGTCTAGCAAAATGTACGTCCCTAAAGCCACTCCAATCGCTTGAAGAGCCCCTCCATTCCATAAGTGCATCGGTAACCCCGACAATAAAACCCAGAGGTGACAGAACTGAAAGTGTTCAGTCACCGGGTTAAAATCCACCTGTCATATTTTCAGCATAAGGCTTCTCCTGCGAAGTACCCAGAACTTACTCAGCAATAAGGACGTGTCTTCGGGCGTTCTGCAAATAAATCCCATCCACCCCTTATTAAAATAAAGGAACTAGGGCAAGTAGCCGAGCAAGGGTAACTAGTTGGACTCAAACCAAGTCTGAACATGCTCTTTTTGTAGGTAGGAGTAGGAAAATCTTCCTACCAAGCCACAAAGAGTGAGTCTAAAAGTTTCCTCAAGTCTTACATCCACCCCCAACACCATTTTTCGTGCCTTCCTGTTAACCTTCCAAACTTTCCGCCTGACACTAGTCGTGTTCTGTGATTTTGGAGTTGGTCGCAAGTTCTCCACTGAGACCCCACCTTTCAACCCAAACTGTCTACCTTGAACTGTTTGCAAACCTTCTACCGATGAGAGTTGGCCTAGAGCACTAGAGGAAAATATAAAAGGTAAAGTGGAAGAAGCTCAGGTTGGGAACCGGTAAAGTCGAGAGCAGAAGTCTAATTCGGTACGTGAGAAACAAGTTTCGTAACCCGAGCAGGTGGCTCAGGGAGTAAAAAGCCTGTTGCGCCTCCCAATGAATCCACCTTTGCAAAGAGTCCAACCTGACTGCAGGTAGCCTCGTCCTCTGCACTCATTAGAGCCATGATGTTTTTATCTATGTCATCAACAACTTGGCTAATCATAAGTATACCACCTGTAATAACACTAAGCAGTGTAATAAACATAGTCCAGTTTCCTAAGTAGGTAATAAAACTCCTTCAATCTGGAACCTGTGCCATTAAACCTAGTCTATAAGAAGTAAACAACTTCAACCACTGCTAAAAACAACTCTAAAAAGATGCTAGAACCCCGCCATCTTATACAATAAACTGTGAATAGAACGAAGACACCAAAACTAGCCAATAACACCAAAGGTCATGACCACAGTAATAAGTCCCCCTAGAATTTGACAATCGCCAAAGAAGGAGCAGGTAGTTGAGAAACCACTGGACTAAATCTAAACACCTCTAGAAACAACAGTATAACCAGGCTAAAACACACCTTGAAATGTAAAACTTAAAAAAATAGCTAAGGCTAAAACCTCAGCTACCCTTCAAAAGAAAAAACGCCACCAAGGTCACTCAAAATAGACTTACTACTCCCCAATAGACGAGGATCCTCCATTGAAGGTTGGATCATACCACTCCGATCCCTCTCAGTTGCAGAGTTCAAAATATCTTTCCCGCCATGGCTCTAGTTCCATCCTTCCGCCAATATCCTCTTTTACTTGAATACCGAATTAGTGTCACAACGATAAGAAATTCTCATCCCTATTGAGATCGTGAGAAACGTTGATTTTCTTCTTTATCAGGGTTCAAAGCATGGCTTGGAGACATCTCGATCATGATTGTTTATTATCTTCTTGGATCAACAGTTCGGACCTGGATATCTCAGGTGATCTGGCAACATAGTGGGATCGCTTTCGGTGAGCTCTTCAAGCCTCAGGAGTATCATTATACGATAATGAAGACGTGCTCTTATGGATTGGGGGTGATTAATCAGGATCCCTTTCGGCAAAGAATGTTTATGTGGCCTTAATATCTACACTAAACTTGCCGACTCTTACAGGTTGGCGAAAAATATTTTGGAAGTGGGACATTCAACAGAAAATCAAGCTCTTTCTGTGGTTGGCAGTGGAGAACAAAATTTTGACATGGAATAATTTACAACTTAGAGGGTGGATGGGCCCAGGTCGTTGTCAGTTATGCAAAGGGGATATTGAAGACATTGATCACTTGTTTATACACAATCCCTTCACTAAGCTTATCTGGTTGAAAATTAAATCTATCAACAAGTACAATCATGATTGGAGTGGGAATGATTTAGATGCTTGTCTTACAAACTGGACAACGGATAAGACTGTACCAGCCTATCTAGTTGCTCATATATGTTGGTTTATCTAGTTAGAAAGGAATTCAACTATCTTTGAAGGAAAGGAGCCTTCAATTCATTTGGTTTTTATAATGACACTTGGTTCCCTACATAAACCTGTGGTCAAAAATATTACTCCTACTTTGTGCTCATGTTGGATAGATCATCCACATGAGTCCCATGTGGCTTGTTTTGATGGAGCAGCCCTAGCAAATGGACTGTGCAGTGGGGTCAGGGGTATTATAAAACTTTCAGCTACAACAATTTATAAGTGGTACTTGAATTGTGAAGTAGGAACTAATAGAAGGTAGAACTAATGGGAGTTTGGGCAACACTTTTTATAGCAAATTACCTGTCCATTCACAAGATTTAGATTCTGGGAGACTCCAAAGTAATCATAGACTGGTTAAATAACAAGAGTGTTATGTGAGTTAGCTCCATTGAAGGCTAGAAACAAAGAATCAAGACTTTAAGAAGTAAGTTTTTGGCCACCAACGTTTTTCACATATATCGTGAATTCAACAAGGAGGCATATGAGCTATCAAAGAAAGCATTACTAGAACCTAAAGGATTTATCTCGCTCCACAAATGGTCAGGCAGTATGGAGGGTCAACGATGCCTTATCAACATTTATTAGTTGTCCCTTTACTATCCCTTCATTTTTGGAAAGTTTTAACACAATTTTGAGTGTAGCGTGAGATCGGAAGAGCGTATTATAAAACTTTCAGCTACAACAATTTATAAGTGGTACTTGAATTGTGAAGTAGGAACTAATAGAAGGTAGAACTAATGGGAGTTTGGGCAACACTTTTTATAGCAAATTACCTGTCCATTCACAAGATTTAGATTCTGGGAGACTCCAAAGTAATCATAGACTGGTTAAATAACAAGAGTGTTATGTGAGTCAGCTCCATTGAAGGCTAGAAACAAAGAATCAAGACTTTAAGAAGTAAGTTTTTGGCCACCAACGTTTTTCACATATATCGTGAATTCAACAAGGAGGCGTATGATCTATCAAAGAAAGCATTACTAGAACCTAAAGGATTTATCTCGCTCCACAAATGGTCAGGCGGTATGGAGGGTCAACGATGCCTTATCAACATTTATTAGTTGTCCCTTTACTATCCCTTCATTTTTGGAAAGTTTTAACACAATTTTGAGTGTAGCCAATATGTGTATTTATCGCTTTTTTCTACACTGTGGTGGTTTTTGATATAAGGTTTCAAGTCTTTTTGCATATATCAAAGAGTTTTGATCCTGTATGGAACTCTTCTTGGATGTAATTTGAAATGTTCCTTTGGATTTTTTTGTTAGTGGTC
Organism: Picea abies; assembly: GCA_900067695.1. NCBI lineage: Eukaryota > Viridiplantae > Streptophyta > Pinopsida > Pinales > Pinaceae > Picea > Picea abies. The sequence goes on along the minus strand of CBVK0100589658.1, from coordinate 6,727 downwards.
AACTATATGCCATAACATTAAAGGCAAATATGGTCTAGCGAATGTAAAAAATTATATTTTCTTAATATAATTGAGCTAATTTTATATTGGAAAAATGGCTCAAAGCCATTATAATAATATACTTGTTAAGAGCTCAACATGTTACTTATAAGAACTGAACTTGGGTGGGGAATAAAAATCATTCCTCCCAACCACTCAAGCTAAACCCAATTGACCATATATATATATAATTTTTCCCTTAATAAAAAATAATCCTAAATCATGTCTTTTCTCTTTTTCTTTTTTTTCTTTTTAACCTCAAAATACTTTCATGGTTCCATAGAATGCATCTTTCGAGGATTTGTATGAAGTACCCATTCTCTATCAAAATCAAACTTGTCGAATTCATGAAGTCTCTTCATTCGTCTTGTTGGGGTTTCATTTACAAATACCATCTTCAAAGGGATGTCTCAAAATTCATGTCTTCTCTCTTTAAGGGAAGCTTTGATTCCTCAATTTTGCACCTTTGGACACACCTTGTTCTCATTCTCTGAAACAATTCTTTGTTGATTCTCTGCATTTTGATCTTCTTCAACATTCAGGTACAATTCCTTACACGATCGACAACTTTTTGGTTTTGGTTTATTTCCTTCGTGCCTTTAAAGTGAACTCGTGCTTGGGTGTATGGTTCTTGAATTTCCGTGTGTTGGCAAATTGGACACTAAAACATTGTATTCTCATAATCCAAAACATGAACCCATTTAAAATTTCCCCTTTGTAGTATCATCTTGTTCAATAGGCCCTCGCTGAGATCAATACAACACATATTAGGACATGTGAAAACTGCAACTTAAATATCCACTCAAACTTTGTTTTTTAGTTGCCCAAGGTATTCTAAAAAAGTGATAAATGTCAAAAATATAGTGGTGGATTTGGAAGGCGAACCTAAACTAGCATTTTGGTAACAAACATAGTGGTAGGGTCAACATCTAGTAACCATGGGGTAACAAAAAGTCCTGCTCTTCCTAGAACTAGGAACCCTCTTTAGAAACTTTTTGATAATCATCAAGTTTTGAACATTGAATAATAAATAAACCTTTCAAGCATAGATATACCTCGAAGTTCTTTGTTGAGGTTAAATAGATCCATTGGTACAAGTTTAATGTAGCAAATTATCATAGACGATTTATAAAATGAGAGTAGATTTGTGACCTAGTTTAGAAACCTTCAACATATGTACTTCTCTTGATTTCTTCACACAATATATACATTAAGTGGAAGAGGATTCAAAGTAATTGAAGTAGAGGATTGAAAGAAATATGTTTTGAGGTTGAAGATGCTCCATTATCCACCATGCCTCCACACATGAGTAAAGTAAGAATTATGTTAGGGGTGGAAGATATAAGAGTTCACTAATGTATTATCTAAATGAATTACCAATGGATATAAAGGATGAGATAAAAAATTGCATTATCTTCATTGTAAAGTTGTTATGGAAATATAAGTGAACATTAAATAAGTGAAATACAACAAGTTAAAAACACATCCTTAACCATCTTTAATAATATCAAATTAAAATTAAAATATATAATGTAAACTTAAAAAAATAAAATTAATAAAATAATGATTCTTAAATTTAAGAAAAAAATAAGATTAACAAAGTAGTGATGGTTAAATTTTCTAAAATAAAATATTGATAATAACTTGAATCACCATCCATCCTATTAGAGCATTTACACTTTACACTTCACTAAATAAAGTTTTACTTAACAAAGATGAATATACAATTCCTATCTTTGAAATCCATTGACAAATCAATATATCTTTGAAATTCATTGACATTGGTGGCAAGTTTTACTTAACAAAAATGAATATGCAATTCCTCCCTAATAAGAACAAATCAATGTATCTTTGAAATCCATTAAGATTGGCGGCAGTGTTGGAATTTCAAAATTAGTTTACTTATTTTGATCACTCTGTCCATTTCAACCGTTTTAATTTAAAAGATAGGTAAGAAGAATTTTTAAGCATATTGAACGGACAAATAATCCCCGTGGCAAATCATTTTCCACCCAATTCCATCCCTGGTTGGGGTGATATCCATTAACATAGCTTAAACAAGCAAACCAATAAAGAAGACTAAGAGTGATTGATTGAAACGTTGCGACTTTATTTAAAGTCCAAATCTCTTAACTTCTGCAAGTCACCTCGTAATTAATTTGGTTGAAAGGATCAGCAATCGTTTTCAGAAGGAACATGGTATCATTGGGAACCGGCTGCTACATTTAGCCTGTAAAAGATCGTGAGGAAGATAACTGGTAGAGACGTTTACCATAATTAAATTATTAAGCATGGGCACTTGGTCCACTAAATGTGACATAAATAAAAAATAATGGTCCCCATCCGCTTTATATTAAATAAAAAATAATGGTCCCCATCCTCTTTATATTAAATAAAAAATAATGGTCCCCATCCTCTTTATATTAAATGAGGAATTCTTTTGGGGAAGGGAATGGGTTCGCCGTACCCAATCAACATCCAACGCTCTGGTAGCGCGCCGCGTCAGCTGAAACGGCAGAGGTGTCATTATCCACCAGATTGTGATCCATTTCCATCAATCATTCGCCTAAATTATTATTATTAATTTCAAATGATATTAGTAAGTTCATAAATTAACTAACTATATATTAATAATTTAATCCGAAGATCATAATTTTCTGTCCTCGCATTTGAAATTTTTTGGCTGCTGCAAGAGCTTGCTCAGATTAAACGCCGGGCATCTTGCAGTACAAGGTTTGAAGACTGAATCTGTTTCGGTTGCAGAGACCGATGGATTTGCGGGACATGCCCGACGGTTATTAGCTATAAGACCGGCTCTTCCCACGCAGTTTGTCAGTTGGGGTTCCGGACATGAATTTTGGAGCTATTTGCATGAAAGCCAAATGAAATGCATGCGATTGGAGGAAAAATGTTAATGGGTTGCGCCAAAAAGCTCTAAATGAGTATTAAATTAATTGTAAAAGAAACAACGCATGGCGCGTTGGTAGGGCGGCCACTGTCAAAGCTTTGCACGGTGGGGAGGTCTGAGGTTCAATCCTCGCGCACTTCATAAATTTCTCTTAGCCTTATCCAATTTTTTTTTATATAATATTAATTTATTTAAATTAAAACTTACACTAACTTATTAAATTATTAAATCATATATATATATATATTTTTTTTTCTTTTAAATAAAAAAAAAAATTACTATTTAAACCATGAGTTTAGATTTAATAAAGGTTATTAAATTTACGATTTATGAGTAATTAAATTTAAAAAGTTAATTTTTCATACGTAATAATAAATAATAACAAAAAAAATAACAAAAATAAAAATAAAATAAATCAATAAATAAAAGATTAAAAGAAGTCAAATCGGGCACGCATGAAGCCCATGTGCCCGCTTCCTAGAAAATAGCCTTACGCCTGTCTCCCCCAACCCTAAACACGTCCTCCACCTCCGCCCCCTTCACCTAAACACGTCATCGATTACTCTACACATTTTTCAGAAGAATCCCCAACTCAAATATACTTGAAAGCCCACTGGTTTTTTTTTGAATAGCAGGTTTTCACTGTGCGTTTGGGCGTTGGCTTATAAGTGAGCCCGATGCTATGAATTGGAGCTATTTGCATGAAAGCCAAATGAAATGCATGCGATTGGAGGAAAAATGTTAATGGGTTGCGCCAAAAAGCTCTAAATGAGTAGCGCTGTTAGCTGCTTCATGAAAAATCTTTTATACAGGAGTATTTTCGTGGCTTTATACAATTGAATTTTGAGGGATTTGGCATCCAGTATGGTTTCGTTCGACGGAAAATAATGCAGAGGGCGCTTTACGAGGTAATACTTTCCTTTTTAAGCAGTTTGTTAGATTCCTTTCTGAAAATCCATACTGTCGGAATTGCGTGTAAATGTGAACATTCCCACCTGTATGGCATATGATTGATGGTGTTTGAACAGACAGAACGAGAAATTTTTAGTTTCACAATAAATGTTTGTTGAAGTTTGAGGTTGCTTAAGAAGTTTGCCATTGAAATTTTAGTTCTCTTAAATTTGCACGGTGAAAATTACTTTCTGTAGATTTTTAAGGTCAAATTTAAGTTCTACTAATTTTGAACTGCAACTGTAGATTTTTAAGGTCAAATTTAAGTTCTACTAATTTTGAACTGCAAAGTTTGAACTTTAGCAAGGAAGATTTACGTTGTTTCTGTCAAAAGTTAACGCTTTAAGATGTTATCTCGACTGCATTTGAGGATTTGGACCATTTTTGAAATTGCATTTAGTATTTTAGATTTGGACTATTTTTTAAATTGCATTTAGTACTTTAGATTGGACGGTTAAAGGTATTTTGCTTTCTTGCCAAAATATTTGATTTCTTATTTTCTGGTCACCGATTCAACGGCGTTTTGTAAGATGTTGAGAATAATTTTAAAGTTCTGAACTGGCGTTTGTGCCGGATTTGTAGTTTGAGCTTCTTTTGAGCATACATTGGGCTTTTTTGAGTTCGAGGTTTCTTCTGAACATTTCGTCATTCCCGTGCGACGAGTAATTGGATTTCAAGATATTTGATTGGCTTTAATGTGAGCCTTTTAATCTGGGCAATGATTTGAAAATTTAAGGTGTCGTTTCTGCTGAATTTGAGCCCTTGACCTTTGCCTCAAGCGAACGTACATTATTTTTGTAGTGTGGACTTTTGAGTGTAGCTTTATTATGGACAATTTGGGATTTCTGTCGTTGGACGACATTAATTCGGATATATTTTGATGTGAATGAATAGTATGTTTGAGGTTGTATGAATAATTAAAAGCTGTTGGCTACTGCTCGGGCTGAATTTGGGTTCGAATTCCACTTCACATTTATGATTGCGAAGTTTAAATTCGAGCATATCTTGACTACTTTGAAGTTCAGGTTTTCTCCCTTTTTTATCTCCGGGGAAAAATCTTTATATCTCAACAAAGATTATATACCACTACCACATTCCGGCGTGGAACAATATAAAATGGGTTGCCCTTGTAGGCGAGGGCTGCATGTTGTTTATTCCATCAAAATTACATATCCTGGCCTTAACTGTGTGTCACCCGAAGGGCTTCCCCAGAATTGTGCTCATTATGGTAGGATAATAACTACTCCTTGCTGATAAATTGTGCACGTTTCCAGTCTGTCTGGACTCTGCCATGATAGGTAGCTCAGAGGCAGCAGGACATAATTGGAATCAATTACACATTATGAGCAAAACATAGCTATTAGTTTTAATCATCAACACACCCTCGCTAGAAAAAATCAGTCGTTTTAAAGCCAGGGTCAACTGTTGAGTGCTTCGAGATCCTTTTTCTAAAGGTAATTGTTGACATGCACATCATGCAGGGCGATAGAGACCGCAGAGGTTTTAATATGCATTTCTTTTAGGACGGGACCATAGAAAACCTGACTTGTTAACAGCTAGGAATACGACATTAAATCATTTCAGACTGATTTAACAGCCTGGGGCATGACATTAATAGGGATCGAGACTAATTTAATAGTCAGCTTTGGTTTTTACCATCTTGACGCATCTACCCCGCATTAAGCCCGACCAGGAGGCACCCTTTAAGGTTCATAATCTGAAGTCCACATCTCTATACTTCCTCTGGTAATCAGAGGAATCGATCTGTTTTACATGAATGCATGAAGGACTTGGGCCAATTTGTGTCCTCAAAAACCGGCTGCCTCATTGTCATTGTCAACCAGTGGTCGGGTGGTGGGAGAATGAGCCCAAAATGCTGTCAATCAACTTGCCAACAAAGAGAAGGTCATTATGATGCCAAACATGAAGTTTGCTTTGAAGCCTTGAAGGCACCAATTCCACATCATTACTTGTGTCAAATCCACTCCAAAATGAATACCCAAATACCTTACAATGACCCCGTTGAATATAATTCCAAGCTGCAGGAACCTAATCTAGCGGTGAATCTAACCGCGCCAGCTATAAATTTATCTTATGATCACTAACCATCGTGCCCGAAGTAGAGAAAAAAGAATCCAAGAGAAAATCATTGAAAAAGTGGTTATTAACCATCGAGGGGCGGGATGCCTTGATCATGCTCCATAATATAGGAAGTCTTTGACAAGTAGCCCAAAGCATGGATTGTTAACACGTATAAATAAGTAGCCAGGGGGTACCCTTGATAGATGGATTGATGCAACAAAATCCATGGGAACAAAGCGTTATTGATTGGGACAAAGGATGAAGCATTGGTGAAGAGATTATTGACCATGGCAATTCAACATTAGCCAAAACCCAAATAAATCAACATCTTTGAAATGAAATACCATTCAACCCTATCATAAGCTTTGTTGTACTCAATTCTTTTGAAAAAATGGATAACTAGCTAGTGTCTTGATCCCACTCCATAGCCTCCCATGCTGAAACCACAATGTCAAGAATGAATCTCCCCTAAACAAAACCAAATTGCTCATGGTGCACCACATACCATGCAACAAAACGAATCCTCAAGGCCAAAGCCTCAATAATTGTTTTATATGCAAATGTGAGCAAAGTAATAGGCTCCCAACCAGTAATAGAATCCCTAACTGCATTCTTGGGAATAAGTTTGACTAGACCCTGATTAAGAAACTTTGAAAGTCTAATTGAGACAAATACTTCAGAATCGAAACAACAAAAATCATCATCGACGATGTCCCACATGGCCTTGTAGAATTCACAAGGAAGACC
>CBVK0100589650.1:0-32294 GCA_900067695.1 Picea abies | reverse complement strand
TGGGATGTAGTAGAGACTGGATATACAAAGCCTGTTGTGCTAGCCTCCAAGGAAGATAAGTTAGAGTTTAGTTTTAATGCTAAGGGAATGAATGCTATCTTGAATGGACTTGCTGAAGCTGAGTTTGTAAAGGTGATGCATCTTGAAACTGCCAAAGCAATGTGGGATAAACTTATTAGCAGTTATGAAGGAAATGAGAAAGTAAAAGATGCCAAACTTCAAACATATAGATTGAAATTTGAACAACTAAAAATGAATGAAGATGAAACAATTAGCAAGTATTTTTTAAGAGTTGAAGAACTTGTAAATGCCATGAAGGGTCTTGGTGAGAAGTTTGACGACTCACTCTTAGTTCAAAAGATTTTAAGATCTCTGCCTGATAAATTTAATCCAAAAGTCTCTGCAATAGAAGAATTAAATGATCTCAAAACCCTGTCCATTGATCAACTTCTAGGAACTTTGACTGCATATGAAATGAGAATTAGCAAAGATAAATCTAGTACTAGAGAAGCATCTTTTAAAGCAGACAAGAATACTGATTCAGAATTAGATGATATTGAGGCAAAATTTGTGAGAAGGTTAAAGAAAGGATAAGGAAAATATCAAGGGAAGTTGCCCTTCAAATGCTTTAATTATGGTAAGATAGGTCATTTTGCATCTAAGTGTTCCCATCAGAAAAAGGACCAGAACTCTGATGATGAAAAGAAGTACAAATACAAGAAATATAATAAGAAGAAAAGTTTGGTTGCAAATAATGACAATTCCTCATAAGACACCGATAATGACTCTTCCTGTGAAGATAAGGCAAATAACTTCATGCTTATGGCCAAAGAGGATTATGATAGTAAAAGCATAGGCAGTGATGATAATGATGAAGAAGCTGTGGTTGATATGGAAGGAGAACTGATCAGTGCGCTGGAAGAAATTGACAGACTCATAATTAAGAACAGAAAGCAAAAACAATTGTTGATACAATTCGAGAAAGAAAGTAAAAAACCTGATGAAGACTTTGCTCTACTGAAAGTGGAATTAGAAGAGGCAAAGAAAATAGAAGGCATACTGAAACAACAATTGTCAGAGAAGAAAGTTAGGTGTGAAGCCTTAGAAGAAAAGATAGTAAAAACCAGAAAAGAAATGTAGAAGTTTAAAGGATTGTATCACCAAAATCTACCAAGTATTAAAGCCTCGGAAGGATTAACCTCCATTCTAAATCAGCAAAGAAATTCAAAATTGAAAGCTGGATTGGGATATGAAGAAGGATCAAGTAGTGATCATCCAAGTAATACAGAATCTATCAAGTTTGTCAAATCCTCAAACATTGACAACAGTCACTCTGCAGAAACAAAGAAGGAAAATTAGCCACCAAGAAGGAATGAAAGAAAAAGCACCAGAACCGAATTTGTAGACCAAAAAGATTATCGGCATGAAAGAAATCGACCTCCTCAAAGAAGACAGATTTTTTCAAGGTACAAAGATTTTTTCTATGGTTATTGTTTTTTCTTCTCTAATATTGGTCACAAAGCTATAAAATGTTCTTTAAGATTTAGATATGAACAATCAAGATATTCAATGAATAACTATCTTCCACAACAAAGATTGAGACAGCCAAGCAACAAACAATCACAGACTATAAATCATGTGATGACTGGGAGAATGACACAGGTGAAACACAACAACAATTATGAGCATAACAATCGTTATGATTTATTATTCAATGAATCAGAATGTTACAACTGTCATAATTATGGACATAAAGCTGCAGACTGTCACTTAATGAAATACAATCCAGACTTGATCCCCATTGCTGAAAATGTCAAGGTTTGGAAGAAGAAAGAAGATGACAAGTGTGGACTAGTATTATCAGCCCAAAAACAAAAAAATCCCTGGTATATTGATAGTGGATGTTCCAAACATATGTCTAGAGACAAAAGTAAGTTTCTAACTTTAAGTGAAAACAAATAAGGGAATGTAACTTTTGGAAATGATGCACTAGGAAAAATAAAAGGTAAAGGAATGGTAAGACTGAGTAATGGCAAAGGAAAAGCTCAAGATGTGTTGTTTGCAGATGGTCTGAAACATAATCTACTAAGTGTCAGTCAAGTTTGTGACAAAGGATGTGAAGTTGTTTTTACTTCTAAAGACTATAAGATAAAGTCTTTGAGTTCAGGACAACTGATTGCAAAAGGGATAAGAACATAAAATAATGTCTATGTATTAAAAGAAGAAAAAGAAGAATGTCACTTAAGCAAGCATGATGAAAGTTGGTTGTGGCATAGGAGACTTGGACACCTAAATTTTGATCATATAATCAAACTCAGAAACAATGGGGCAGTAAAATATCTTCCAAAGATATCAAAGCCATATGACTATGTTTGTAAACTCTGTCAGATAGGAAAGCTTACTCGCACTCAGTTCAAATCTAAAAACTTTCCTTCAAAAGAAAAACCTCTCCAGTTAGTACATATGGATCTATGTGGACCATCAAGGAAAGAAGGTACAGGAAAAGAAAATTACTTTATGTTGATTATTGATGACTATTCTAGACTAACTTGGGTTGCCTTTTTTAAAGAAAAATCTGAAGCATTTGAAAAATTCAAAGTGTTTAAGGCTTTCACTGAGAATCAAACAGGAAAAAGATTAAAGGCAATAAGGTCTGATAGAGGAGGAGAGTTTAGTTTAGGGAACTTCAAAGAGTTCTATGATAAACATGGGATCAAAAGAGAGTACACAATTCCAAGGACTCCATAGCAAAATGGAGTTGTTGAGAGGCAGAATAGGTCAATACAGCAAATGGCAAGATCAATGATGAATGAAAGGAACATACCTCAGACATATTGGGTGGAAGCAATTCATACAACGGTTCATATCCTTAACAAAGCTAATCTTAGGCCACACGGTGACAAGACTCCTTATGAACTATGGTTTGGAAGACCTGCTTCAATCAAGCATTTTAAAGTCTTCGGGAGTAAATGTTATATCAAGAACAATGATGAAGATATTGGCAAATATGATGATAGGGCTGATGAAGGTATCTTCTTGGGTTATGCTACAAATAGTAAAGGGTACAGATGCTACAATAAGAGACTGCATAAACTAGTTGATTGTATAGACATAAAAGTTGATGAAGAAATCCCAGTCAAGAATGTAGGTAGTGTTGAACCAAGAACAAAAGATATAGTTGAAGATGAAGATGAACAGGTCCAAGGGTTAGAATGAGAAGAATTTGAATCAGATGAAGACACAAATACTTCAACTGACACAAATCAGCAGAAAGAAGCAAAATCACCTCTCAGAATTGTTAAAAAGAATCATCCTAAAAATCAGATAATTGGAGATATAAATAAAGGAGTTCAGACAAGAAATAAATTGATTAAAGACTCAGAACAATCTCAGGTTGCTTTTTTATCTATGGCTGAACCTAAAAATTTTGATGAAGCCAGCAAGCATGATGATTGGATTAGAGCAATGAATGAATAGCTTGATCAAATTGAAAAGAACAATACTTGGGAACTTGTCCCTAGACCTGAAGATAAAAATGTAATAGGTTCCAAATGGGTGTTCAAAAATAAAATGAATGAAAAATGACAAGTTGTTAGAAATAAAGCCAGATTAGTCTGTAAAGGATATGCACAAGTTGAAGGTCAGGACTTTGATGAAACTTTTGCACCAGTGGCAAGATTGGAAGCCATCAAAATGTTTCTTGCTTATTCATGTCATAAGAACTTTAAAGTTTATCAGATGGATGTTAAGTCAGCATTTCTTAATGGAGATCTAGAGGAAGAAGTATATATGGAGCAACCTGAAGGATTCTCATTGACAGATAATCCTAATTATGTTTGTAAGCTGAAGAAGACCTTATATGGACTAAAACAAGCACCACGAGCTTGGTATTATAGTCTGGACAAATTTTTACAAGAAAAAGGGTTCAAGAAAGGTATCGTTGACAATAACCTTTACATTAAGTCTGAAGGTGATAATTTACTAGTTGTTTTGGTTTATGTAGATGATATTATTTTTGGCTGTATTAATGAATCATCTATCCAGTGGTTTGCTAATTCTATGCAAACAGAATTTGAAATGAATATGATAGGAGAACTGTCATATTTTCTTTGCTTACAAGTAAAATAAAGTTCTGTAGGAATATTTATTTCTCAAGAAAAATATTTGAAAGAGATATTGAAGAAATTTCAGTTGGAAGATTCCTCTCTAGTTAGCACACCTATGGTGGTTGGTTGCAAGCTAAGTAAAGATGATATCTCACCTAATGTTGATCAAATGACATATCTCTCTATGATAGGCAGTATTTTGTACATCACAGCATCCCATCCTGATATAATGCAAGTTGTTGGAATGGTAGGTCGTTATCAGTCTGCTCCTAAACAAAGTCATTTGGTAGCTGTCAAAAGGATTTTTAAATGCTTGAAGGGAACAATGACTTATGGTCTGTGGTATCCTAGAAATCAAAATTTCAAGTTAACTGCTTATTCAGATGCAGATTGGGCAAACTGTGTTGATGAGAGAAAAAGCACCAGTGGAGGAGCATTCTTTCTAGGTGACTCATTAGTTGCATGGCTTAGTAAAAAGCAAGGATCCATTTCATTATCAACTACAGAGGTAGAATACATTGCTGCTGCTACTTGCTGCACACAAATTTTATGGATGATACAAACTCTTGCAGATTTGAAGGTAACTTACACTGATCCCATTCCAATTCACTGTGATAACACTAGTGCCATTAGTGTCTCCAAGAATCATGTACTTCATTCCAAGACTAAGCATATTCCAATAAAGTACCATTTTCTCAGAGAACAAGTTACAAACATAATTGTTCAATTGAATTATATACCTTCTACAGAACAGATTGCAGATATATTTCCAAAACCATTAGCAGCAACCCCTTTTGGATATCTTCGTCAAAAGTTGGGGGTTATAATTTCTTGTGTCTAATCTGTTCACCTGGTCAGGGGAAGTACTTATTGAATATCTGGTATATTTCCAAGATGCTCATAGTTGACATGGGGAGTATGTACTACAACAGCTCAGGGGGAGCATGTTTCTTCTTTGACATTGATGTCAAAGGGGGAGAAAAGAGTCTGAAAGGAGAGTCTGAATGAATGTGGGTGCTTGTGTTGCCAAGAGTTCGAATGCATGTGGGTGCTTGTGTTGCCATCAATTCCAAAGGGGGAGATTGTTGGCAAATATTTAACAGATAGTGAATGCTTGTCATTGATGGTAAGTACAGCAATGAAGATGGGCATTATGAGAAGACGTTGCAGAGAAGATTCAAGATTCGAATAAGCTCAGAAGAGATTGTGTAGATGATTGTTGGCAGATCATCGATGGCAAGATCAGAGTACACAGAACAAAGTAAGCTCGGGAGGAGAAGCATTTCTGATCGTTGGATCCCATTCAAAATTCTCGAAAGAAGGAGGACCATCAGATTTGTTAGTAGACAAGAAGAATGCACAGAAGAGGAGGACATATCTCAGGCATCAGATCTGAGCATTAGATTCAATCATCGTTGGATCATGAAGGACCTACACGTTCATTAAAGTGCAAGGAGAAACGGGCTCACAAAATCCCGAAAGAAGGAGGACAGTCCATCTTCAGGCAGGACACGTGGCGAAAGATCATCATGTCGCTGACTGGAAAGTCAAAGGAACAGGGTTCCCTAACCTCTCGAATTCGCGATATGCGAAATCGCGAAACTATCTTAGCCATCAATTCGAGGTTTGTTCTGGACCGTTGATCTGAGCTCCATATCAAAGCTTCGCCTATCGTGACTTGAAGAGGCAAGAAACTTAATCATCGAAATCGCGATATGAAAAATCGCGATTTAATCACAGCCGTCAGATCAAGGTGTGATGTGGACCGTTGATCCAAGACTCCTTTTCGGAGTTTCGCGGCTCGCGACTTGGAGAGGCAAGAAATATAACCACCGAAATTGCAATATGCGAAATCGCGATTTAATCGCAGTCGTCATATCAAGGTGTGATATGGACCGTTGATCTGAGACTTTATTTCGGAGTTTCACCTATCGTGACTTGGAGTGACAAGAACCTCTATCGAAGGAATCACAAGAATAAAATTCACGATGAGATTTGGACCGTAGATTCATCAAAATCATGGACCATTGATCGAAGCTTCATTTCGGAGTTTCGCCTATTACAACTTGGAGTGACAAGGACCTCCATCGAAGGAATCACGAGATGTGAATTCACGATGAGATCTGGATCGTAGATTCATTGAAATCGTGGACCATTGATCTAAGCTTCATTTTGGAGTTTCGCTTATCGAAACTTGGAGTTACAAGGACCTCCATCGAAGGAATCACGAGATTCGAATTCACGATCAGATCTGGACCTTAGACTCATCGAGATCGTGGACTATTGATCTCAGCTCCATCTCGGGGTTTCAGGGATTGCGACTTGGAGAGTCAAGATGCCTCATCTCCAGACTCACGAAATGCGAATTCGCGAAAAGCACTTTTTGCATAAGCGCTTGGTCATGGCCATGGTCATATAGAGGAAGTAGCTAGTGCAGAAAAGCTCTGTATTGGAGTTTCGAAGATCGCGACATAAAGTGTCAAGACACTTGGCCACAAGAATGCCGAAATGCCGAAACCCGATTTATAGGCAAGATTAATAAAGTTCATCCAATGGTGCAGATAAACTTGAATATGATCGGAGGGCTACTGTTCTCTCTCACAGTTAATTCATCAGTTACGAATCAGTTAGCAAAACTGATTCATGATTCCTGATCGGTTGGCATTTCAGTTGCTCAGACGGTTTTTATTTTGCCTAAGAAGATGTGAAGAGTAACTGTTGTGGGTGTTGTGCATAAAAGAATGAGAGATAGACTGTGCGTGGTTGGCTGTCCAGGACGAAAAATGAATTAAACTGTAAGAAAGGGAAAATCACAGTATGCGCAGTGTGAGACTGAGAAGATGCGCAGTGTGAGACTGAGAATATGCGCAGTGTGAGAGAAAACTCAAAGAAGAGTAACAAATGAGAAAACAAATTGAAGCAGAGCAGAATGACAGAACAAGTCGAAGCAAAGCAGATTTGCAAAATAGACAAAGGAAGAGAAGAATTGCAGAACAGTTAGAAGAAGACCAGATTTACAGAACAGAGAAGAAGAGGTAAAAATCAATTTATCTGTGTAGTTGGTTGTTTAATTAATCATTTATATTCCAGGGTGGTTGGGAGGTGCTAGGGAGGACTGTTGTCCTCAGAGGTTCAAGTGGGAGCTTGAACACAAGGAGTTGTAGCTTCCATCTGGTTGCAACCAGAGAAACCATGGTGGCAGGGTGGTGCAAGGGAGAACAAGTGCTCTCTGTTATACAGGTTAGAGCCTGTGTAACTAGAAGTTGGTGCTTCCATCCAGTTGGTGCTGGAACATTAAGGGAGTTAGTGCTTCCTTCTAGTGGGTGCTAGGGAAACCACAGAGTTGGTGCTCTCAAACAAGTTGCAGCTTGTAAAACAGAGGTAGCAGCCTCACATTGAGTTGGTGCTCAATTATAGATGATGTACAGAACTTAAAAGACTACCTATCATTTCGAAGAAGAAGAGGTTTTCTCCCTTTATGGGTTTCCTCGTGAAAATCTGTCTCTGTGTATACCTTATGTGTGACTGATGCTCATTACTTTTATTGTCCATATGCTGTATAATGTTGATGATCACTTGAACAAAGATTAAGAATGTTTTAATAGACTTAAAATTGTTTAAGCACAATAACAACTGATTCACCCCCCCCCTCTCAGTTGTCTTAGTAATTTCAATAGAAGACCTGTAACCAGCTGCTGCAAGTCATGTTGGGGGCACATGTCTGGTCACTGCTAGTCACACTGCACATCCATCACCAACCTTTGCTAGTCATGTTGGGGATCCATCACCAACCTTTACATGTCATGCTGGGATCATGTCACCAACCACTGCAAGTCATGCCAGGGGCATTCATATGATTGAGAATCCTAGAGTCTCAGACGTAATCCTAGATTCCTTTGCAAGACTTGTGAAGGAAGTCACCTTACTCATTTGTGTCCTGTTACTGCTGGGATACCGGAAGCGTGGGGCTCACCTAAGGGCCCTTCGAGTTTTGAGGCATCTATGGTTTCACAACATTATGTTCCTTCTTTGGTTTATATAACAGTCATGTCGATGGAATCTTCGGCTGACACCCCTTTTCCTGTAGGGGTTGATGCGTACTTTGAACTTGTTGTCTCACATCCTGTTCAAACTGTCATCGTGTCGATGCAATCTTCGACCGACACCTCTCCTATGTTCAGGGGTGATGTGTCTCTTGACCTTGTTGTCTCGCACCTTGTTCAACCAATGGTCATGTCGATGCAATCTTCGACCGACAACACTCCAAATTTTGGGGGTGATGCACCTCTTGACCTTGTTGTCTCACATCTTATTCAACCAATGGTTGAGGAAGTGGTCATGCTGATGCAATCTTCGATTGATCCCACTCTTCTCTTAGAGAGTGAAAAGTCTAAGGAAGCGGTCACACCGATGCAATTTTCGGTCGATCCCGCTTTTCTAGTTCTGGTTTTATACCTTCTATGCCACGTCCTTAGAATTTCTAGTCTTTCATCGTCTGAACAAGAGAGAGTTTTACTCTTCCCAAGTTCTCTCCCTCTAAGTCTTGATGAGGTTCCCTTTGATTGGGATGGTCTTGTGAGGTATCCAATGCCTCCACCTATGTCTTTTCCAGGAAGAGACATTATCCGATATACCATGGAGACGATACCCTCTGTTAGCACTTTGTCCTCCTCGACTTGGAGAGCTTTGGGTCTTCCCAAGCTTGTGTCGGTTCATCGTAAGATACTGACATTCCACAGAAGGTCCGCACGGGAGCCTTGGCCTCCCCCGTGGCTTGCCGCCCAGAATCTTCCAAAACGAGTCTTAGTTAAGCTCTTTTCCGACTCATTATTAAAAATTGAAAAGATCACCGAGTGATTTGTCCCTTTCACACTCGTTAAAATTGGATTTGAAATATCATGAGTCTTAGTTAAGCTCATTTCCGACTCACTATAAAAAATGGAAAAGATCGTCGAGTGAACTTGTCTATTTCACACTCATAAATTGGATTTGAAAAGACGTCTATTTGGCACAAGTTTACCCCTTTTTCAAACCAAGTAGACTAAAAGATATAAAAAAGGACATTCTTTGGCGTTAAATTGTGATTGCATCTCATGCCCTTGCTTGCATTATTGATCCT
Source organism: Picea abies (assembly GCA_900067695.1). Lineage (NCBI taxonomy): Eukaryota > Viridiplantae > Streptophyta > Pinopsida > Pinales > Pinaceae > Picea > Picea abies. The sequence continues at coordinate 23,069 of CBVK0100589650.1, read as the reverse complement.
TTAGTTGGTTCTCGCTTTGTGTTATAAACCATGGCCCAAGCAGTTTGCATCCTCAACCAAGCAAAACCTTGTTTATATCCTTCGCAATTTGACACCCTATACCTTGGAGGGAACATCACCCCGAGTGTCCATCTCCCACATACATTTCCTTGCATTGAACATAGGTACGTTCCACTGCTGGAACTAGTTTTTCTTACTTGCGACACTCATTCCCTCCTCTGTATCATAGCATTCACTTGTTATGAAAAAACAAAAAAAGACGGGCAGGAAGGGAGTACTATATTGTAATTGGCAGCAGTCGTGTCGCCTTTGAATAGAGCACAAAGTTATTGAGTCCTTGCACATCATAATTTTGGGTTTAGCATGGCCTTAGGAAGTTGATCTCGTTACAGAATTTTCTCTACCAACTGGTTAACCTTCTAGTCACTAGAGAGAACATTATGGAAGCCTCCCGCATCTAGTTGTCACATCATTAAGTCTATGTTGTCGGAGTCCACTGTATATCTCATGCTCTTGTTCAAAGGAAGTCTATCAACTTGTGTCAGCCACTCCTCAGAAATCTTGACTTTGCATGTCAGCCATACCCTCAATTTGTCTCATAATCACATGATACTTTGGTCTTATGATGCACCCTGGCCCTACTTTCATCATTGGTAGGTCACCTTGAACCTAGAAATCGACATTTCATCATGGGTTCTTGACTAGGTGGTTTCCCTTGTGTTCGACGGCAAGACATCTATTCACACTTTGGGATTCGTGCAGTGTCTTGGATGCCATTAGCCTTATTGGTGGTTTCCTCGCCTTTTTCAGCAGTTTTCATCATTGGCTGCTATTCAGAGGGTCTTTTTCATGTACCGCTTGCATTTGGCACATGCAAAAGATGCACAGGGTCGTTTGTTCATGAACATGTTCTTCATCCGATCTCCACCAAATCATGAAGGTCTTGCTTTGTTCCTTGTGCTGACTGATGAGAGATGCCTTAATGCTCTCCTTTCAGCGGGTCTCTTTCCATCGACTTCAGCTCATGTATTTTGGATACGAGACCTAGAGTTTTATGAGTACCTTGAGGGTTGCAGTCATTAGTGGCAGGCTCTCTCACCATTGACAGATGGGAATACATCAATGTCTCCTGATCAATGAATCTCTCAAGTGTTTGACACAATCTCCTTTATTCACATTTGTAGAAATGTACTCAGTGCCTTGATACCTACTTTCATCATTAGTAGGTTGTCTCGCGTTTGTTAATGGTATACCTCAATGACTGGTAATCCAGCGATGTCTCATCATGTTCGACCTCAACTCATTTATTCACATGATGTAGACTTGCACCATTGGCGGATTGTATTGAAGACTTGAAGACATCACTTTGTGGACACAGCTTTCCTGAGCTGTTGCTTCCATTTCATTGGACCAGTACCTATTTTACTTGAGCGATCATGGGAGATTAGATTGTACTCCATGGTATATAGATATCTTCATATTGATTTTGAGACTAGTTTCATTGGGCCTTGTTCGTGACTATGACATCTATTAGCATGTAACTGCATTTATACTTGCCTACTCATGGCCATGAACACTTGTTGGTATATTTTCCACATGGATCTGCATTGTATTCTTGGCAGGCATGTATACTTTGCAGTACATAATGTAATGAGCAATTGAGATCGTCCAGTTGGTTCTCTACCACTCCACTTCTGGGTTATTTATAATGTATTTTAGCCATCGCAGATACTCCTCTGATCTCACACATTAGGGGGCATCTGTTATAGCAAGATTTGCCTCACCATTGCTATCTTTCATAGAGGGCCTTTTTCCATTTCCCTATGCAGACTTATCAACCCTTTTTTGATAAATCCAGAGCCAAAAATATATATTTTTCCACATATACGCTCCCTAACTGCTTTGCAAGATGCATATACACTTGTTGCTCCACAACAGCTCGCGTATATTAGGATTTGTGCCAGAAAATACAAAACGAGGTCGGGTTTCCATGTCACAACAGAAGATCTCTGATCTTTGGCCTTCCATATATTGGAAACGTTCTGACTCGGCCCTTCAGTTGCATTCTGGAGGCTATAAGAGCACAATTTCGAGCTATGGAAGAAAACGGAGAAAGCATTCAACTTTGAGAGCAAAGTTACTCTGGAGAAATTACTTCATATTGAGCCTGCATCCCTTTGTCCATCAAGTCTGAACACAATGTTCAGCCCCCAATCTCTTTCCTTATTATCGAGAGGACCTCGTTACCTCTTTGCTATGAGCTTGCCTTTGGTGGAGGATTGAAGTGTTGGAGACCCAGTTGGAAGGAACTTGGTTTCTTGGTTTTGAATCGTGTCGACACGGAAGTCTGTAAGTCTGAAGTGTGTCTCTTCCTTGCAATCCAATGCATCCCCATGAATCCCACTGTACGTCTCTTTCATCATCATATGTCCAAGGTGTATTGTCAGATCAACCTTTGTGTGGATATCAACCAATCCCGGAACACAAATGAAAGTGTCCTCATAACTTTCCCTGGATCTGGAATCCTCATGTGTATGTGTATGGTCAATTGTCTTAGAACTACCCATGAATGGTGGCCCCTGTGACACCCAGACATCCTCCAACAATGTAACTAAGGAACATATCTAACTCTCTGTCGAGATAGATATACTGTATCTTTGACCAGTCTCCTCAAGGAGCTCATCTAATCTAGACTTTGATTCTTGAAGGGTTGTCTATGTGCCTTCCAAGAATCCTCGTGTTCTCACCAACTCAAGAGTGAGTTAGTCCACCTCCAACTCTTGCTCTCTTAGGGACCTGCGATACATATCGCCAACCTCCAATAGGTAATCTTTGTCCATCAACAACTGCTAGTCGTCGACCCTCATTATAGTTACTCTTTCCCTGATAGTATGACAGTCATCCATTGAAAATCCCCCATCTAAACTATAATGTGCCATCGATGCCCTCCAACAATAATCTGCCACCAATAAGTGTGTATCATCCATGCATCTAGTGGTTGCCATATTCATGTCTTCATTGACTCTCAACTGTCTCGTCCAGTGTTGCGACCCCTAATCATAGTCCCGTTGAGGTTCTACCTCATGCCCCTCACTGCTAGTGTCAACAATAGAATCCCCAACAACAGACTCCTCAAAAGATAAGGCATTGAACTGCCCATTGTCCATTGTGCTACTGAGTCCTCCTATATGCCACTGCACACCATCACCAACTGCTACCCCCATCTGAATCGTATTGTATCATGTATGGGAAGTTGTAACCTCTCGTGCGCTCATTCTGCTAATATCATGTGCACCTGGATCCCATATGGATGTGTCCAGACATGAGATATGGTCATCCCGACCCATGCAAAGTGCACATTCATCACTGTGGACTAGTCTTGGAAGTGAGTATCATATCGAACTGTCAGTTTCCAAAACCTGATCTAACAATGGAGTCTCCAAAAGAGGTGACTCCCTCTCCCCATACTGGTAGGTATGTGTAAGGTCAACTGTCTCTAAGTCATGTCTCTCCTCCTGGGTATGCAGATACATATTTCCCTGGTGTACAATCCTCATACAAGGCTCCTCCACCATATCGAGAATGCCACTGATATCCTCATGTGTCGTGGCTGTCATAGGTGTCTGAGAAGATAAAGAATGCCTCACTGTCATCATAGAAATCTCATCATTCTCCATACATGAATTCTTGGAAGCCATGTCTACACCCATTGGTAGGTCATCCAACCTCCTAATCTCATCATGTCTAAGTTCCAACACATATGAATCCTCACAAGTGTCACCACTATGTTGAAGTGTCGAATCCTCAACATTACTTGATGGGGAAGATGAAGGATATGCTTTATCATATTATCCATCCAACTGCCCCTCAGATGCGCAAGAGTTACTAGCCTTATCAGACTGCTCTAAATAGGCATCTATGGTTGCATTCACATACATCTCCTCATCCTCATTGTCATAGTGCACCTCAATAATGTGCACTTTCCCTTAACCCCTGCATCTATGATTTGGCTTCCACAACACTTTGCAACTATATCAACGCTCCTTGCATCTAATGGGTGTAGGCCATCCATGCTCCTGTTAATCCACTCATTGGTAATGATGTATCTACATCCTTATCTGATTTTCCCCATAGGCTGGCAGGAAAACCAGCTCTGATACCATTGAAATATCCCTGATCCAGCTGATCTGGATATCTACTGCTGAACTACGGTTTTGCTACTGAATTTGATACTCTGGGGGTTTATGACTGCGTTTGAGTAACTGTGTGAAGATGCTCAGTTGTTTTTGCATGTGTGTTCTAGTTTATTATGTATTTAGCAGTATAAGACAATGCATGCGAAATAAGGACAACACAATTCACTGATATATATATATATATATATATAATGCTGGAAAAAGCAGGAAATACAATAAAGACTAGAAGCAGATATGATAATCGTTAGTTAGATCTCATGGATCTTCACTGGAATACAAAATAACAGATAAGAAATACTCGTGACTAGAAGAACAGGTGTTGGTCTGCACATGCACAAATAGATCGACAAAAAGCAGTGTGGCAGCTCGCGATAACTGTTGTATAATCCGGAAAACTTGCCCTAATGGAGATACCCGTCGGAATGAGCTGGAAATTGTCTCAAAAGATGTTCCCTGGCCTCTAGATTGATCCTGATGACTTTCAGACTAAAGCTCTGACCTCTAAAGCTCATGATGTCAGCCCCCGAGGGTTTGCACACCTCCTGGGCTCAATGAGTGTGCCCTAGAGATTGCGGAATCTAAAGATGTATAGCTCAAAACGATCGTCATGGTCTCCTTTGTAATGGGTCATAAGGGATTCCTCATATCTTCCCCATAATGTCCCCTGGAACCCCAAATGTGCTTCCCCGAGAGTTGTTCCCTAAATCATTGTTTTCTGCTTTCTAGAAGATTCCATTGCCAGAAACTGACGATAGGTGGCTCAATAGGTGCACCTTGCCTAACTCTGTAATGGGTCGGAAGGAATCGGCAAGATCTGAAACTGTCTCAAGCGGATGCACAAACCCTATCTCAATCATTTGCGCCCCTCACTGGCTGAGCTGCACAATCAATGAACTGGACACTGTAATGCATGGTTAAATACCTGGATGGTATCTCTGATAGGATAGGGTGTGTCTCTCAACACCAAAACCGATCAAGGGTGGTGGTTTCCTCCAAAAATCCACAAAACGACCAAGGGGTTGATTTCCTCCTCTGCAAATATCTCAACATCAAATCATAACATAGCATAATGAATTAGGTTGCTTTACCCTTCCTTTATAGATTCTCAAAACCCAAATTCGTTGTTGACCTTTTCGCTCCAAGTGACTTTTACTTATTTTATTATGCCTTGATTAAATCACTTAATTAATTAATTAACCATTTTACCTCTAAAAAGTGATTTATCCATCCTGATGGCTTCTCCGACCACTAAAAGTCACTTCTCATCATCTTATCCTGTAATGCTCTTCCTCCCGATTCTGATGAGCTATTACACTAAGATGTTTCTCCAAGTAATATGCCCATTATGACCTTCTTAGTGAATTTAATTAAGATATGACCCATAATAACTCAAAATTATGGAAATCGTCGAAATGCAACGGAACGAAAGCCAAGCTATGCAGAATGGATCCTGATGATGAACGATGCAAGTCGGGCCCAATAAAACCCCTCAATATCTCTCGAACTCTCTGTCACCACTATCTGGCTACTCTGTTGGGCATAACACTCTATAATGTTATAATGTCCCAAAATGGGGACATTACAGTTTCCTAGTAAGTGGCCACCCTCAATCAAAGGTTTCTACCAGGGGATCTCCTTGAAGCGTCATTGTACCATTCCCACTCATAATTGCCATTTTCCATCACTTCTTCCCCTCTGTTTACTCATCTTTTGGGTTTTTGGGCCACATTGACCCAAGAAGGGCTTGTACCTCATTTCATGGGAAGAAGGGGCTAAAGGCCTAGAGGCTTGTAGCTGGCAAAAAATAAAATTCAGTCATAATCCTTCCAAATGCTAACCTGGGGATCCCAAGAACGATGAAATGTTTCTGTAAAAAAAGTTAAAGGACCCCTAAAAATAATTGATTAAAATCATGAGCATGTGTGGGCTTTTTTTTTATTGCTTAGTTTAGTTCCCCACATTGTCTTCAACTTGAGGAAGCATTGTAACCAAGGTAGAGCGTATATGGGCTTCATTTTTATTGCTTGGTTTGGTGCCCCCATACGTCTACAACCTTAAACACTCTAATAAATTAATGGAAAATGGGCTTGGAAAAACGTTGCATCGCGGATGAAGGGCAACATACCCTCTGCAAAGGCACCCATAAATGAGACAATATGAACCTTTGTATATCATGAATCCTCATTCCAAGAATTTTAACCCCATCCACTTCACATTCATTAGATAAAATAGAAAGGATTATCCTTGGGAACATCCCCTACTTGAAGAATTGGTTCACCGAACAGGGCATTATGACACCCATCCCATATCTAAATTTGACAAATTGTATAAGGTCTTTAAGGATTGGTTTATTTTGAAAAAGGGGAATTTGATGCACATGTTCGGGTGGTTATTTTATTTGACATGACTTACTTGGCATTATGTTGTGACTTGTGGACCCTTGGAGGGTGTACTTGCTTGTCTTTGCAGGTCTTTGATAGGTGATAACTGGATCATGGGGCATAAGGTCACTTGGGCCTTCACTTGGGGCATGAATCCCACAAAATGGATGATGTGCCCCCTCTCCTTAGACAATTTGGATGAGGAATGTTTCCTTTGGAAGCACTTGAGTGTCCCTTCGAGGTGATTCGCTAGCCTTCCCAACCCCAACATTTGCCTTTGGAGTCCTTATCTCTCTTTTTTGGGTATGGTGTCACACTTGGAGGGCTAGGGTTTGGTGGTGTTGGTTGATTTGATTATGACTTGGCATGTATTGATGGAGGTAATCCCTTCCACATGAATACTAGACCTTTGGAGGCCCAACGACTCCCTCAAACAACTAAATGACTTGCTCACCATGCCAAAACATCACCCCTAGAAGGCATGACGTCATCTTTTAGGGCTTGATTATTCTGTAAATCTAAATTATAATTTTTAAAAGGGAAAATTAGGAGGTCTCCCTCCCTAATTTGTGTTTTACCCTAAGTTAAGTGGACAAATTATTTTTTCAAGGTCATGTATAAATAGAGACCTTGCCACTTTCATTTGAGACATAACAAACTTGAGAATTACTTAAAGTTTGGGCTGAAATTTTCACCCTACTCGAGAAATTCGCACTCTCTCTCTCTCTCTCTCTCTCTCTCTCTCTCTCTTCTCTCTCTCTCTCTCTCTCTCTCTCTCTCTCTCTCTCTCTCTCTCTCTCATGTTATTTTGGATGCTAGTAATTGTCTCTTGTGGAAGAAGTGGTGCACTATCTCTCCTGGATGATTGTCTTGCTTTTGTTGTGGAATATGCTTGGTAGAAGAGGGTTTATCTTACTTTCTCTTGGAATTGGTAAGGAAATTTCTACATATTGTTAGTGTTGCTTATTGTTTCATGGTTATTCTTGTCTAAAACCTTGGAGGAGTATAAAGGCATACACCCTCCACTAAGTCTACTACATTTTTCTTTGGATACGCTACTTAACAAGGTTGCTAGGAGGAATAAAAAGGCTTACACCATCGTATATTTACCTTGTTAGTTTTGTTTGCCCTAGGGAGTAAAAAGGCTTACACCATCATATATTTACCTTGTTAGTTTTTTTTTCCCTAGGGAGTAAAAAGGCTTACACCCCCAGGGAGGTAACACAACTAGCCCTTGCAACAAGAGACCCCATACCCCAATTGATAAGGAACTAGTCTAATCTGCATTGAAGAAATAAAATCAATTGCATTGGAATACATGAAAAATAAAGATTTTGCAATTGTTCAAGTTGGAATCAATTTTGCATGCTTAAGGCTTTCTTGTGCCCTCAGGGTGTCTAGCTTAGCCTTGCAATTATTCTTGTTGTTATAAATTAATTCTACAGACACTAGGTCTGCAACAAAAATCATCTTCTTTCATCTATTGCTCACTTATCTTCCGTTGAAATTTACTTGTGAACCTAGATTAATGTTCTACTGCTCATTAGTTATCTTTTAGACGATTTGTTTGTCAATTTTCATGGTTAGATCTTGCTACTGTATCAATTTTTTTCTATAGCCACTTGGTTGTTATAATACGTTGTTGATAACACTAAATAAACATCCCTAAAAATCACCAAAGTCTTACTTCATTAATTGGAAGTTTAACTAGTCTTTAATAGATTTATTTCCCTCATCTTTTACTTGATTTTGCTGGTTAGATTTGCAACTGATATAACTTGTTTACCACATAAAATATATTTCCATACTGCTGCAATTTTGGGACATCAAGGGTTCTTGCTTGTTTCCCTTTGATTGAAGGCTAGGTTTAGCATCTATTGTCTTGTTTTGGGCAGGGCTAACATTGTTTTGTAGGTATAAAATGTTTGGCAATCATTCTCCATCCACAAGACTCATTCTTCAATCCTTTATTCACCTCCAATATTGACCTATAGGGGTTTCACTCATCATCTTATCACTTTTCATCTCAACCCCGCTAGGGTCACTGATATTCCTCCCTTGTGGTGACTTATCATCCCTAAAGTGAGGGCAGTGTCTATCTAAGGTGACATTGGGTAGGTACTCCCATAGTTGTCACACTTCCATGGATTCGTTTGGGCTTTGCCCAATCTACAGATTGTGCGATACATTTTGGCGTCGTTGTCGAGGAGGATTTTGAATCCTTTTTCGATCCCTAACGACACTTTGGCAAGCTTTGATTCCAAATCATTTACCCGTAGCTTGCCAAGCAACTCCATTTTGTTCCAAGGTTGCCTTCCCCTTAACACAATGGGTCACACTTGGTCCAAAAACCTCTTCAAACCATTGAACCTAGCCGCCATTGTTGGATATCCCAAGACTATCCCCAAGGAGATTCATAAATGGTTGCAAAAGTTCACCGGAAATGATGTAGTGACACCAGAATATCACCTATATGTTGTAGGTGTGCCATTTTTTAATGAAGGTATTGAGCATGAAAATGTTGCAATGAGGCTATTGGTCATGTCTCTTAATGAAGATGCCCATAGGTGGTTCATAGAACTACTTGACGATCATTTGGCATCTTATGATGATTTCGCTAAATTACTTACAAGTAGGTGGTCAACCAAGAAAGACAACGGAATGTTGTTAGCACATATCAATCAAATCAAGAAAAGGGAAAATGAAACAATGAAAGAGTTCGATACCAGATTTGACAAACTGTATGATGAAATCTTGACCGACCTACATCCACCAATAACATTCATTTGTTTCCTCTACATGACTACTTTTGAACGACAATTTACTTTCCTCCTCGAGGATAAAGCACCTGATACCTTGGCAAAGGCTAGAGAGTATAGTATACAGATTGAGGAAAACCTCATTGGCTCAAAGTTTGAGCCCTTTTAGTTCCTCGTGCCAAGGTAGAAGTGAAGATGAATATTACAACAAGCACTGCACCATATCCGATCACTCTTCTAGTTCAAAAGTTTGATCAAATGAATTCTCAATTTGTCTAGAGTCAGATCCAGATTATGGACAGCTTGACAACTTTGGAAAGAAACCAACCTACTCCAAGTGCTTAAGCTTTCATACAAGCAAACCCTGGTTGGAAACCAAGGCCTCAACAGGAGGTAAAGGTTGTTGATACTCGAAATCCGATTGGAGTAGTCAGTACAAAAGGACTTCAATGGTGCTTGCCTTGTAATGAAGCACACTTAGAAGAAGAATGTTCAAGATGGAAAAACGAAGAAGGTACATGTTCTGCACATTGGATGGACTTCATTGATATAATATTTGCTTGTCAAGACGATTAGTATGTGGACATTGCACTGGAACAACTTGAAGAGGCCAGGAAAAGAGGTACCAGGAAGGGATGACTTGTAGTGCTTAACCAACTAGATGAGAATACCAAGAATGATATTAGTAAGGAAGAAATTTTTACAATACAAGAAGGAATAAAGTTATGATTCCTCCATCATCGACTCTAGTCCCTCCACCATAAGAAAAAGAGTACCCACCTCAACCTATAAAAGAAGTGCCTCGGTCTCCTCCTTTGTCGATGCACAACCTAGTCCCAAAGCATGTACCAGCCAATGAAGAAAATGAGTTGAACATAGATGTGCCAGCCATGGTCGAGAAGATGAATATGTGAGTGTCTATTGTTGAAATGTGCAAGATCCCATCCATGAGAAGAGAATTTTTGAAGGCATTGAAGGTACTCAACAAGGGAGAAGACCCTTGTGTGATTATGAACACCATGTATCATGAGCAAAAAAGAGATGAAAACCCTCATTTCTATCTTTCATTGGGTGTGAATGGTCTCTGATTGAATAATTGCAAGTTGGATTTTGGGGCGTCAACAAATGTGGTGTGTTTGAAGGTCATGAAACCACTTGGCCTGAAGACAAGTCGCCCATATGTAAATGTGTGCAACATCGATTCAAAGAAGGTGAAAGTATATGGTCTCATAGAATATGTGGCGGTATATTTACATGACTTTCCTCATATCAACCTCGTTATGAATGTAGTCATGATTGATGTCCCATATGCTTGGGGTATGCTCTTATCGAGGAGTTGGGTTGCAACCTTGGGAGGTTTTCTCAACATGGATCTCACTCATTCACACGTTCCCATGGGAGATGGTACCTTTGAGATATTATATAGCCAAGAAGCAGTCAAGAAACATGTGATGGATTTGAACCACCTTGATGATCACAATGATTGCGAGTTTGATGTGCATCCACAGATCATCAAATATGACCCACAGGATTTGTCTTTTCTACAGGAATATTGTATAGATACACTACTCACGAGGACATATGAATACAAATAAAAGATTGCAGAGTTCTAAGGAAAGGAGATAGGATACATCAAAATACTCAATAAAGATGAAGCTATGAAAGATAAAGAGCAAGAACAAGCTATCAAAGACATGGTCAAGGAAAAACCGCGTTCACAGCCTTACATTGAAAACATACCATACATCAACTTCAGTGAAGGGAGCCTTGCACTCATGTGGGAGAAGAAGAGGGGTGAACCCAAGTATGATTAGAGGAATGATGTGTTATGGCTTGGCCCTTATGTCATCAAGAAGAAGTCTGAGAAAGGAAAATACTACTTGTCTGCTATGAATGGGGAAAAGATGCCATTACGAGTTGATGGGTCTCTTCTCCAACCCTATGTTCAAAGAACCTGGCTTCTTGAGGGCCCAAGCTCTAAGTAAGTAGGTAGGTCATTTGCTTTCCCTTACATTTGCATTTGCTTGTTCATGATAGTTTACTTGCATTTACTCATGTTTGCATGTCATATCTAATATTTCATTTTGCTCTACTTACATTATTGCATAGTTGTTTTACATCATTTGATTTTATCATATTGTCTATTATTTAGAAATATTTGAAAAGATCCAAAAAAATTCTTTAAATATTAGTTGAAATTTTGGATTTTTTATCAAATGGACAAAGGGTGAGTAAGCCACCCTATATTTCGTAGTTTGTTGTTTTAGTGTGTGTAGGCACATGTCTTACTAGTAGATGATGAGGTTCTCATGCACTCTATGACGAGTACATTTCCCTCAGTAGGAGAAAGATGTTATCCGCCATTTCTAGGGATAACTAAGGAGATGATGTCTCGAGGCCCTCAGGTTGCATACATGGAATACCGAGAGGAAACCCAACACACAGAGCCTTTCATTCACCACACATCACCATTTGATCGATGGCAGCAACATCCACCACACATAGCTTAGATCCTAGAGGATATCAAGTCTTTCTCCATGAGGTAACAAGTTTGGTATTGTGGTAAGTGTTATTCTAATAATTCAAGCAATTAAATATGTTGCAAAGAGTCTTTTCTTGATTTTGAAAACATTTGCTTGGAAATTATGTTTTTTTCCTATTTCACCTTGGTGAGCGTCATGGTTTCCTAGTAAGTGGCCACCCTCGAGGAAGGGTTGCTACCAAGGGCTCTCCTTGAAGGGTCATCGTACCATTCCCACTCATACTTACCATTTTCCATCACTTCTTCCCCTTTGTTTACTCGTCTTTTCAGTTTTCGGGCCACATTGACCCATGAAGAGCTTGTACCTCATTTTGTGGGAAGAAGGGGTTGAAGGCACAGAATCTTATAGTTGGAAAAAGATAAAATCCAATCATAAATCTTCCAGATGCTAACCTGGGGATCCCGAGAACAATGAAACGTTTCTCCAAAAAAAGTTAAAGGACCCCTAAAAATAACTAATTAAAATCATGCCAACCAAGGTAGAGTGTGTGTGGACTTTGATTTTACAACTTAGTTTAGTGCCCCACATTGTCTTCAACTTGGGGAAGAATTATGACCACGATAGAGCGTATGTGGGTTTCATTTTTATTGCTTAGTTTAGTGCCCCCATGGGTCTCCAACCTGGAAACAATTTGATAAATTAATGACAAATGGACTTAGAAAAATGTTGCATCGCAGACGAAGGGCAACACACCCTCTACAAAGGCACCCATAAACGAGACAATATGAACCCTTGTATGTCGTGAATCTCCATTACTAGAAGTCTAATCCCATCCACTTCGCACTCATTACATAACCTAGAAAGGATTCTCCTTGGGAACATCCCCTACTTGAAGAATTGGTTCACCCAATAGGGCACTATGACACCCCCCAATATCTAAATTTGGAAAATTGTGTAAGGTTTTTGAGCATTGGTTTATTTTTAAAAGGGGGGATTTCATGCACATGTTCAGGTGGTTATTTTACTAGACATGGCTTACTTGGCATGATGTTTTGACTTGTGGACCCTTGGAGGGCGTACTTGCTTTTCTTTTATAGCTGGAAACTCAATCGTGGAGGCACAAGGTCACTTGGGCCTTCACTTGGGCCATGACGCCCACATGATGGATGATGCACCCCCTCTCCTTGGACAATTTGGATGAGGGACATTGCCTCTGGAGGCACTTCAGTGTCCTTTGGAGGTGATTCGCTACCCTTACCATCCCCAACGTTTGCCTTTGGAGGACTTATCTCTCTTTTATGGGCATGACGTCACACTTGGATGGTGAGGGTTTGGTGATGTTGGTTGATTTGATGATGACTTGGCATGTATTGATGGAGGGAAGCCCTTGCACATGAAGACCGGGACTTTGGAGGCCCAACGAATCCCTAAAACAACTCAGCAACTTTCTCACCATGCCAAAACATCACCCTTAGAGGGCTTGACGTTATCTTTTAGGGATTGCTTATTTTGTAAATTCAAATTATAATTTGTAAAGGGGAAAATTAGGATATCAGCCTCTCTAATTTGTGTTTTACCCTAAGTTAAGTGGACAAATTGTAGCAATTGTTTTACCCTAAGTTTTTACCCTAATATTGTTGTTATAGCAATTGTTTTCTACAACCACTTGGTTGTTATAATACATTGTCGATGACACTAAATAAAAAACCCTAAAAATCACCAAAGTCTTGCTTCATTAATTGGAAGTTTAACTAGTCTTTACTAGCTTTATTTCCCTCATCTTATACTTGATTTTGGTGGTCAGATTTGCAGCTGATATAACTTGTTTACCGCAAAAAATATATTTCCATACTGCTACAATTTTGGGACAACAAGGGTTCTTTCTTGTTTCCCTTTGATTGAAGGCATGGTTTAGCATCTATTGTCTTGTTATGTGCAGGGATAACATTGTTTTGTAGGTATACAACATTTAGCAATCATTCTCCATCCACAAGACTCATTCTTCAAGCCTCAATTCACCTACAACCTTGACCTATAGGGGTTTCACTCATCATCTTATCACTTTTTGTCTCAATCCCCCTAGGGTCATCAAGATCCTCCCCTTGTGGTGACTTATCATCACTAAAGTGAGGGGAGTGTTTATCTAAGGTGACAATGGGTAGGTACTCCCATAATTGTCACACTTATGTGGATTGGGTTGGGCTTTGCCCAATCTACATATTGTGTGATACCAAGTATTCTTTCTCTGATTTGGATAAATATTCTACATAATTGAGTCAAGAATGTATCAAAGGGAAGGGACATTATCATTTAATGCCCAAAAAGTTACAAGGTGACCCTAGGGGATTTGTAGCAAGAGGTCTAAGGTTAAACAATTTTGTAGAAGTAGGGGAAAAACAAGTTGGGAGGAAATCAAACCTATTTCAAGCTTAGGCTAAAGTGGTGAAGGAAATTTAGTAGGGTTGTCAACGACTCATAACTGGAGTTCTTAGAGTGAACTAGACCCCTGAGGTGGGTTTTTTTCACTAGATTTCTCTTTGCTAATGTTCGGAGCATGGGTAGTCAAGCTAGAAGACTTTCCCTTGCTAGAATTTTGGAATTTGAGAAGCCTAATGTTATTTTGGTTTAGCAAACTGTGTCATTTGTTTTAAGGGGCGGGAATTCACTTTTATTGACTTTGTTGGACTATTTGGAGCTATTGTCACAAGTTGAAATTGCAATTTAACTCTAATCAACTCTTTCATTATCATTGAAGGTGCATGCATTGAATTGTACAATAAATGTTTCGACGAGATAATGATTGTCTTTAATGTGTATGGACCCTATCAAGGAAGCAAGAATTCTAGGATATAATGTTTTAATTAACTTGCATCAATGAAGTTTATAAGATTGTAATTGGTGGGGATCTAAATCTTATACTTGATTTGAGGTGTGGGAGACTTCAACAAGAGTTGATAGGATGGTTGACTATTTTGTGCATCAACTAGAACATACAAGTCTTATGGATGTGGAACCACTAACCCTCAAACAAATGTGGTGGAATAATAGGTTTGGTAAAGATGTTGTTTATAAATGTTTGGAGATTCTGGTTTCCAATTCCCTTTTGTAGCAAGTTAATAAATTTAGTTTTTGGATAGAAGCCGGTAGAATCTCAAACCATAGTCCCATCTATTTACAACTCAGATAAAATGATCCCATGCTTGGGGCACCCTTAAAAATCAACCCAAGTTGGCTAAAGGAAGAAGATTTTCTAGAGCTCGTGCAAAATAATATGAGAATTTTTGATGTAAATTTGGAGACTTCAACAAGTGAGCAATTTGCAAGCTCTTTGGAGGCAATTAAAATCTAGGTGGTGGCTTGGTTAGGTGAAGAGCGTAATAAAAAGAATTCATAATCAAGGAAATCGAATTAGAGTTGAGAGATATGTTTAGGAGTGATTATAGTGGGAACTTTAATGAGGAAGAGTTGTTTGAAACTTAAGCAGCTCGAAAATAAGGAGTTATTGGATGAAAGGGAGGTAGAATGGAGGATGAAAAGTAGGGCTATTTGGTTGGAGCTAGGAAATGAGAATACTAAATCTTCCCAACATTTTGAAGATAAAATGTAAGACACCCAACCCCCTAAGTACCCCTTTAAGGGATGGGGTATTAAATTTACGTGGTCCTTCAACCATTTCCAAACCTCATTTTGAGATCACCATCATCTTCTGCTTGCCTAGAGCTTTCCAACGACTATAAGTTTTCTCAAAACAAAGCTTTAGATCAAAAGTTATGGCCCTTTGAAGTTTATGGGCCTTTATTGGCCAAATCCCTTCGTACTGCCACGTGGCTCCACGTCATTGTGACCATTCGAAGTGGCATTGATGTGTCCTACATGTAATACGTGGTTGTTTATTGTGCGTCGGCATGGCACCTACCACCTATCCACCAGACCTTTGGCCTTTTCTGCGCCCAACACCGAGCTCCACATTCTCCCAAGGTTCACTCTTACTAGCCGATGACACCTATCCACCAATTGTTGGGACTATGGAACCTTGGTCCTTCTTTGTTCAGCATAGTCCCAAATTTCCTAATCTGGGATGAGCTAGCATCGTGTACTCGTGGCACTAGCACGTACCGCCTCATAGCATGACATGTTACCACCGTCACCTAGTGACACGTGGCACAATTTTTCCCTACAGATCTCTGCCCGAAAATGTCAAAACCCCTTGATACATGGCACACTCTCCACTTAACACGTGGACCTCCCACATGGACAGATGTGGCATTCACGTCGTCTCGACATACTAGGGTCCTCTAATCGAGTGTTGTCACATATCATGTTTGCATTTGATGGGTGACATCATCTCAGGTATCGCCTCTTGACAGCTTCCTTTAGCTTGGCACTTGGTTAAGTCTAAGATACTGAAATTTAGGGGCCCGATACATGTAGCCAAATTCCCTCGAGGGCATGGTTCTATTTTGAGTTTCGATAGTGTAACGGTTGGAAAGATTGAACGGTGGAAATTTAAGTCATCAATCAACATATTGATGAGTGGAGTTGTAGTGGATCTCGCCCCTCAGGAAGCTTTGTATGTTGGGAAGTATAAAACTTCCCGAGACTCCAACGTCGAGATACATAAGGCTAACATATCAGGCCCATACAAAATGCGATGCATGGATTGACACAGATGTACGCATCATGGCAATGCTTATGGTTCACCCAATAGGGTATTGACACTTGTGTACTTCCTATTTTTTGAATGATGTCATCCGATATCATTTTGGATCCTTCGAGCATTGGTTATTGGCCATTTTCAAAAGGTTTGTTTCCAAAAATCTACTGGTGGTCCTAGATCAGGGATACAGTTGACATTCTGGGGCACGTGGCCCTATCTAGTTATGCCACCTAGCATGACATGTGGCATTTGTACCATGTGGCACTCATTTTACACCCGGACCTTCGTCCAAATATGCCAAGTTAGTGTGACACATGGCAGCATTCATCGTGTGACACGTAACCATCGGGCATCAGATATCGGGAAAAACTTCTGATGCTAGAGATCTGTTTGACTTTTCTCCTCCGATATCTACGGTGGATATCATACCACTTTGTGAAATCTAAGGATGACACGTGTCACCATCATGTGACATGGACATCTGGACCGCGACTCCTCACCTGTCTCTTGCACACTAAAACTCCCTGTGGTCCGGGGTCCGATGATCAAGGGATAACTAACTAAGTTGATTTATGGGACTACAAGGTGATTAATTAAACTGATCCCCAGAATTATGACTCTTGATGTTTACAAAGGTTTACGACTTAGATCTATCGGTCTCCCAGATCCAACAACTTAGATTTCAAGGTGCTTCTCCATAGGCTTAAGCCTAACAGGGGCCCACTCTCTACTCATCTGCAACCAGACGTGGATAGGTGTCAACCATGTGACACCATGGCTACCAAGCTAGCACACTATGTCACTATGACATCACACTCCATCTCTCTCCCTTGTGCTTTTGTAACGAGGCATGGAACTAGAGGCTGGAACCCTGGTCCACGGATATCGGGTATCAAGAATTCCAAAGGAGTTTGAACTTATAAATTCTTATGGGGTTCGATGCTCCAACGCCCCGGGTCGCGAAAACCTATATTGAGCTTGGTTACAAAATTTGATGATTGAGATTGCCTCAACATTGTGATTTAATGGCGGTCACAATTCCTACCACAACTTTGGTGTGGTAGTGGCTTAATGGATCGGACGATGAAGATTTGAGAGACATACGACAGGTCGAAGGTCCTCGTTAATGCAGATTTCAGACCTCGACTGGTTTGTGCAGGTTGGAATCATGTAAAGGGTTCACAGATCTGATGCTGCGATATGTCGGGGTGACTTACTTGGCCCATGATCACTCCCTCCACAACTGGGAAGATGACAAGTTTCATCCCTGTAGTCTCGGTGCCAACTCCCTCCTGAGCTTAAGATCAATGGTTGGCATTCGATCTTCCACCCATCCAACGACCACCCTTCTCGCATGGTTTTATAAGGGGTTTTAAAGGCTAATCCCACCCATCTAGACAATTGAGATTAATTTTTCGTCGTGAAAATGAAGATTGTTGAGTCTTTCAAGCTCCAGTCGGTACTGAAGGAGTTATAACTTAAGTCTTTGGATGGTTAAGATTGATCCTCATCCTCAGATTGATGGATATTGTTTGCTATGGAAAACAAGGGGAGTTCGAACAACAAGAGTATGTCCCTGGACTTATTAGACACAAAAGTATTAACCATATTGCATGAGGGAAAACATAGGCTTTCGGTCAGTATTGGACTTACTCATGCCAGTGCTTGGTTCCCTTCATCAAGCGCCCCCCTTACGACATTCGTTCTACAGTGCACATGAGTTTCAAAAACACAAATTCACATTCTTCGCCTTAGAATGATTACAAAACCCTCAAGAGCAGGGGGTTAGCACATACATCACCCTCATAGTCTTACAATTATCCGTTCACAAATTCTTACCAATAAAATGAGTATCAATACTAGAAATCAGAGAGTGCATTCAAGATATAATTATAGTCATCCAACCCTGTGTTATCAATCAAATTATACAAAGTATAAGATACTTATTTGTTACAAGTCGTAGCTAGAAGACTAACTGACTATGGGCGGTTGCCTTTCCACCGAACCGTAGGCATAGATGCATTCACTCTTAACACTCTGTCCATCCCCGTGCCAAGCCATGATACCACCAGAGAAATTCTCTGCACTTTTTCTCTCTCTTGCGACAAATCTCTCTTCTTCAGGCCTTCTCCCCTGACTCAAGAACTTAGAGTTTGTTTCTCATGTCTACCCTCGTTTGTTCCCCTCCATGCAATCCCCTATTCTCTATGTCTTTCCATTTTTGCATCCCCCTGCATGTAACCCCTTCGGAAGGTTCTCGACATGTCCCCTTCCTTCTATTAGAAGCAACTCATGGGGTCAATATAGGGTTATGGAAAAGGGTACCCTATTCTACCTAGGGTTGACAATTTCAGTTGTCCTAGCACGATCTCCCATACCTATATTTTATTTGGGGTAGTTGGTTGTCCAACTACCATTCTTCCACATTAACTTATTTACCTTGAAATCGGGGTTGAGGAAAATAATTTGAATATCAAATATTAACAACAAGGAGGTTTGGGTCATCTTTAGCATGATGAACCCCTCTCTAAGTTTCGTCACTCTTTCCTCTTGTCGTATCATGCCCAACACTTCAAGGGTTTACCCACAATCAACCGATTGGCATTCTTATTCAAACAATAATATAATTACATTGTCCATATGCCATGGCATGACAAATCACTAATTATGATTAATTACATATGGGAGGAAACATGGATGTTACATCAAAGAAAAATAATTAATATTATTTTGGAAATGGTGAATGAGGAGGGAGAAGTTATAAGGAGTTTTAAGGATCTAGCAAATATAGGGGTTATACACTTTGGGGAAATCTATCAAGTCAAGGAACTGACATTGAAAATATTAATAAGGAAGCCTATTACTATCCCACCTTGATGAATGACAAGACCAATTAATAGATGTACGAGGAAAATTCCTAGGATGAGCTGCTACAAGTTCGTATAACATTTTGGAAGGATTTGAAGGGTCTAGGACTTCATGGATGGATAAAGGAGTTGTTTTTGGGATTTTTTACTTACAAGGAGATGATATTCATTGGGTGTTGGAGGAGTAAAGTACTTGGAGCATTCAACACCACTTTCATAGCCTTCATTCCTGAGGTGGACAAACCTAGATCTTTTGTTGACTTTAGACCCATATTACCTTGCAATTGTGTTTATAAAATAATGATCTGGATTTTATTAGCAGAACAAAATGAATATTGATGATTAAAATATGATTAACACAGAATAACAGAGATACAGTAAGACTGGTTTTCTATTCAATAACGAAATAAGCTGAAACTGTAAAATGCAGTGGAAAACAAACTTATTGGAATGGTGGTGGCTTATCTCTGAGAAGAGATGTGACGGCTGAGCTCATCTGCAAGAAGAAGATTACAATGAGGCTCTGAAGGCCTTTTTACAATAAACAAGAATTTCAAAAACCCTATACATCCTAAAACCTAACCCTAGGAGATGAAGCACCAAAAGTCATGTCGGCCCCATTTGGGTAAGTCAATACATCAACTTCCCGGGGTCGTAACTTTTACATATGATCTCTGTTTTAGGTGCACGATACCCTGTTGGAAAGGTATCATTGAGGAGATTCATTTTGGGTGCTCGATCATGGCTTTGGCAATTATTTTGAAGCGCGATCTCAGAAAACCTTCATTCAGGCCCTCAAAATGGCCCCGAAAGTTAAAACTGCTAAAAATAGTAAATTGCCAAAATTGCCAGAAAACTATTTTGAGCGAGTTGGAAAAGGTGTGTGGCCATCGATATCCACATAGATCAATCCTCCCTCCTAAGGAAGCAATGGTATCTATTGCTTTGAGTTACCCCATCAGATGAGGAAATTTCTGTTGAATTTGGCCCCATGTGAGCCACTTGCCTTGGTGTAGGAGCTGCCCTGCTTTGATGACTCGATAAAGTTGGATCCTTTGTTGTCGAGTGTCATTGATCTTTGTGTCCACAATCTAATCACTGGATTTATGTTGCATGCAGTTAGGGTTGAGCTATTTTGGTGTTAACTGCTCTGTTAACTCTGAGGTGTTCAGTAATGGTGGGAAATATGGCCGAAGGAGAGCCACATTGAAGACTGGGTGCAGGCCAACGAAAGGGGGAATGTTGAGCTCAAAAGCATTGCCACCCACAGCCTTGGTGATGGTGTACGACCCATAATGGAGTAGGTGAAGCTTTTGATTGGGCCCTGTAGGGTGTTCTTTCTGCAAGTGCAACCAAACTTTGTTTCCCACCTGAAACTTATGTGGCACCCGATGTTGATCATGGTGTTGCTTATACTTGGCATTAGACTTATGTAGAATATCCTGAACCTATTGGCGCATGTGCCATATCCGCTCAATGAACTAGGTGGCTTTGTTAGCTTATGGTGGAGCAAGAGACGAGTCGGTCAAGGTGGTCACTAGGGCTAGTGCAACATCCATGGGACCCAATGGTTAGAATCCCAACACCACCTGAAAGGGCTTGTGGCTAGTTGAGCTATGCAGGGCTCGATTGTAGCTATGCTCGACATAGGGAGGACTCTCATCCCATGTGAGGGGGTGTTTTGAATTGTACATGCATAGGATATGTATGATCATTCGATTCACGACCTCAGTTTGGCCATCTGTCTGGGGGTGGAACGTAGTGGATTTATTGAGCTTGGTATCCAACAGTGACTAGAGGCTCGACCAGAATGTGCTAAGGAAATGACTACCATGGTTTGAGATAATGGTTTGTGGGATCCCAAAATGTACCCATACTCGTTCAAAGAAGAGCTTGGCAGTGGCTTCTACTGTGATGTTCTTCTTGCAGGCGGCTAGAATCGCCATCTTGGAAAAGCGATTGACAACCACAAAAACACAATCATTTCCCCTCTTGGTGGATGGGAGGCTCAACATGTAGTCCATTCAGATGGATTCCCAGGCCTGTCAGGAGTAAGAAGAGGGGTGTACAGGCCATGTTACTTAGTGGTCGGTTTGGCAATAGCGCAGGCGGTGCAGGACCTGATATACTTACCAACATCCTGTCGAAGTTTCAGCCAGTAGAAATGTTTCTGCAGCACTGGCACTGTCTTTTCGACGCCAAAGTGTCCTACCATCCGACTGTAGTGAGCTTCCCAAATCAGCTTCTTGAGCTCACTTGATGGAACACAAAGATGGCCCAGACGACACAACAACTCATATTGAAGATGGAAATTAGCGACCACTAAGTTTGTGCCGAACATTTGGTAGGTGGTGGAGAAGTGAGGGTCTGTCTCATAGAGGTGGGGCCATCCGGAGGTCTTGTTGCCACAAGAGTCTAGCACCATGGTGAGTGTCATGACTAGAGGTCGGTTGAGGAAATCAACAACTCGGTTGGTACTTCATGTTTTATACTTGATGTTGAGGTGGAATTGTTGTAAGTATGTGGACCACTTCTTATGGCGGTCATTCTGCAATTTTCCTTGGGTCTGCATGAACTGTAGTGGTTTGTGATCAGTGTGGATGATTGTCTCCTTCCCAAGAATGTAATGTCTCCACTGGTGGCAAGCTTGCACAATGGAGTACATTTCTTTGTTGTAAGTAGGGTACTTACGGACAACATCTGATAGTGTCTCGCTATGATATGCCACGGGGTGGCCGTGTTGAGTTAGAACGACGCCCACAGCATAGTCTGAAGCATCTGTCTCAATCTCAAAGGGATGTTGCAGGTCCGGTAATGAAAGTACTAGGGATGAGCACAAACGATTCTTCAAGCCATTGAAGGCTTGTTGTTGGGACACACCCCACACAATTTTTTCCTTACCGCCACCCCTAGTTACTTGATTGAGGGCCCATGCGATCTGAGAGAATCCCAACACGAACCTGTGATAGAAATTGGCGAGGCCCAAGAAGATCTGAAGTTCAGTGAGTGTGGTTGGGGCTAGCCAGTCACAGATGACCTTGATCTTGATTAGATCCACATGCACACCATGTCGATCAATAATGTATCCTAAGTAATGGACCCTGTCCATGCCGAAGGAGAATTTTTCCCAAGTTTGCATATAGTTTGTGTTGTCGCAGGGTGTGCAGAACATGCTGAATATGTTGCAAATGTTCCACCAAAGTCTTGTTGTAGATGAGGATGTCATCCAGATATACCACTGCAAAATTATAGGTGAAAGTTCATAGGCTATCATCCATCATCCTCATAAAAGTTGTTGGAGCATTTGTCAAACCAAAGGGCATGATTGGAGCATTTGTCAAACCAAAGGGCATGACCACCCATTCAAAAAAAACTTCTTTTGACTTGAAGGCGGTATTCCATACATCTGTCTGTTCTATTGGGGCCTGGTGGTAACCAGACTTTAGATCAATCTTACTGAAGTATTTGGCCCCTGTGAGTTGATCAAGGAGGTCGATCAATCTTACTGAAGTATTTGGCCCCTGTGAGTTGATCAAGGAGGTCGTCGATTCAGGGATTCGGGTACCGATTTCAGACTGTGATTTTATTCAGGGCCCGGTAATCAATGCATAGTCACCAGGTCCCATATTTCTTATGCACCAACACAATTGGGCTCCCAAAGGCGATGATCTGGGACATATGCGCCCCTTGTGGGGAAGTTCTTGGATCTGCCTCTTGATGTGAGAT
>CBVK0100589644.1:0-20499 GCA_900067695.1 Picea abies | reverse complement strand
CTCGAATAATATTGAGTTTACCAAACACAGATTCAATCTTGTCCCAAGCTTCTTCGGGGTCATCAACTCCTTGAAGATGGTACCTTAGATCAGGAGAGATGGACATTCCAATTAGTCCACGTGCTTCGTCATTCCTATTATTCCATTTGGCTTTCTTATCATCATCAGTGGGGGNNCTTCCATATGGGATCTCCATTGGAAGTAGTTGTCGCTGGTAAGCATGACAATACTTGTAGAAGCCATATTAAATATGTAGATAATGCAGATTTAAAACCTAAAACTAATGATCTAGATGGAAAGATCTCGAAAAGTTGTGCAGTTTTAAAAAAAACGGCACTGAAAACGGACTTCTGATGTGAGAGTTATGCCCCTTTTAAAAAAGGCATAAACGGTAACCAAATAACCACGTGATAGTGTAAGCTACTTTATGAAGTGACCCACTTTTATAAAGAGAAGTGGGGATCACTTTTACAATGAGGTTACCTTATAACAGAAAAGTTGCATGCAAAATAACTCTAAAATAAAAAATAAAGCTACTTATAGTGATCATGAACTTTTTCAAAAAAGTAACAAAAGAGAGACTTGAACTCAATACCTCTTACTTAATAAGGCAAGTTTTAACCAAATGGTCTAGCAAAACATATTGTAATTTTCAGAAGGAGGATTGAGGGTGTTGTTGTTGTCAAAAAAGTAACAAAAGAGAGACTTGAACTCAAGACCTCTTACTTAATAAGGCAAGTTTTAACCAAATGGTCTAGAAAAACATATTGTAATGTTCAGAAGGAGGATTGTTGTTGTTTTTGTTGTTGTTGTTGAAGACGACCTTGGAGAGCATGCTAAAAAAAAGCTATTTTCACACAAGAAACAAATTTTGCTTCTCGATGACAACAAGGGTTAGAGCTCGATTAGCTTACTCGAAAGATGCGTCTTTTCCTATCTTTTTATGATTTTCCAAGATCGCACAGGGTGCGAGGCAAAGAGAATACGCAGATCTAAAAGAGTAGCAACCCGGAAATAAAAAATACAAACCAAAATAAAATCAAAATAAAACTTTGCAGAAATTTTAAAAATGTGTATTCAGGCTTTATACCTCCGGATCTGACTGTAATGGTCGTATCTTGGGAAAACAGAAACCTTTTCGAGTGAAAAAAAACAGTGTTCTAGAATGAAACGAGTGCTCCGGAATCAATGGAACAGTCCTCTTAGCCTAGAAATGTACGAAAATTCCAAAAAATGGAGATGAGGCAACTCGGCTTCACGATCTCGATCTACAACAAGAGCGAGTCTTCAAACAGGCTCTGATACCATGTTTGAAAACACAGGTATTCCAACAGAGGATGGAAACCTTCAATAACCACTCACATAACCAGATGAAATATCAACACACCGATGTTTTCACGTGGTAAAACCCCTATGGGGAAACATCCATAGCCCCAGCCAACGAGACCACTTGGAGCAGTTTATTAATGCAAAGAAAAATATTACAGAGAGATTTTACAAGAGATTTTACAAGAGATTTTCTCACAATCGATCATCGGAAAATGACCCTCCATGCTCTTTAAATAGAGATCATGGACCAATCGGGTGTTAAGCCAAGGATCAATGGTCGTTAAGATCAAGGAGAGTATGAACCATCAGATCACTCTATGTCAGGTACATATCATGACCGTCAGATTTCCTAACTACAAATGCATACTAATGCATACTAAAGAAACACACTTTTACCTAACCACATATTAGACCAAGTATATCTTAACTAACTCCTAAGTGTCTAAATATCCTAACAACTAGTGACAACTGAACACACTGGTACGAAACAATTAGCACCCAGACCTCCAACATAAATAAATTGATTGCCAGACTATGAAATCGTCCCCTCTTCTGTGTTACACATTCTGCATTCCAATGTTCTGAGCGATACAATTTGACCATTGGGGCCTCACATCTTCTAGGGAGACCTTGCCACCCTATTTTGGATCCTCGCGTTGGCGGGTTCACGAAATCTCCAATTCTTAGTCATTGTTTCATGTTCCAACCATCCTTGTACTTCTTTCCAAATATGAAACACCAAAGGTTTAATGATAATACGCCATCATGAAACAATCGTAAATATTGTCATTAATAATCAAAAGCCTCGAGGACTAACCATCCCTACATAACTTGTCCAGAAACATGCAGAGAAGATATTTCCAGGTAATGGGAAAGATATTACAAATTTCAATATATTAGAGAAAACAAGTCTGGGCCAGCGTTTCCCTATTCCATACTTGGACACTTTTTCGATTGTGGGTTCCCAGATTGACGGCCTCAAAATTATGTTTCAAATCTTCCGTGACTTGCAAACAATGCCCGGAGTTCCGCAATATACAATTTTTCCGCTAGAATGCCCCATCACGAGCTCGACCATCCGTCGTTCCTTTCAATACTTAGCCCCAAGTTGGATGTATCTCCATGACGTTGTACATTTACTATGTATCAAGTCCGGCCTACAATTTCTCTATTCCATACTTAGACACTTTTTTTATTGCAGGTTCCAGGACTAGAGGGCTAAGGATTGTGTTTCCAATGCTCTGTGACTAGCAAACAGTACCCAAATTTATGCGATATACAATTTGTCCATAGGAATGCACCATCATGCCCTCTTCCATGTTACACGTTCTGCAGTCAACACTCCCGAGAGATACAATTTTCTCCTTGGGACCTCACCTCTGTTGGTTGTATCTTCTAGCCCTATTTCTAAGCGTCACCAACCGCTTTCAATAATTAACCATTCCTTAATTATTGTTCCATGTCCCCACCACCTTCCTACTTTTCTCTGAATATGAAATTGGAAAGCTTTGTCATGAATGAACCTTAAACATGTCATTAATGAGTGAAATGCTCGAGGAGATCTCCCACATTTCTACCATATACAAATTGACCTTCGGAGTCCCATATCATCCCCTCTTCCATGGTACACATTTTTCACTCAAGTTTAGAGACATACAATTTGACCCTCGGGAAGTCACGTCTCCTGGGGAACCATTGTCACCCTAATTCTAAAGATCGTCCAACCGCTTTCCATACTTTCTCATTTCATGGAATCTCTTTCACAGTTCCTTGGGTTGGCAGGTTCACGAAATCTTAAATTCCTAGTCAATGTTTATTGTGCTCGATCAAGGTTTAATGCTAACATTTCACCATGAAACAACCATACATAACGTCATTAAAAAGTAAAAGCGTCGACGAGACAGTGAAATTTGAATGAAGCTCGACTCCTCGAATTTAAATTAATTTATCTTTTCTTATTTTCTCTTTTCTGCCCAGAGACATGCAGAAAATATCTTGCCACGCAATGGGATATATATTACAAGTTTCAATAATTAGCGAAAACAAATCCACCCAGTCGTTTCTCTATTCCATACTTGAGCCACTTTTTCGATTACGGGTTCCCGGATAGGTGAGATCACATTTGCACTTCCATTGTTCTGTGTCCTGCAAACATTACCCGGACTTCCGCGATATACAAATTTCCCTCTGGACTGTCCCATCATGCCCTCTTTTGTGTCATGTGTTTCGCACTCAAAAAATTATGAGACATACAACTTGACCCTCGGGCCCTCAGCTCCAACAATTGTACCTTGGAACCCTATTTTGAAGCCCGCCCGACTGCTTTCGATAATTAGACACTCCTTAATTTCTGTTTCCCATCCCCCTGACCTTCGTACTTCTTTCTTTATATGCAATTAGTAACCTTTCATGCTAACATCTCACCATGCAAGAACCGTCAACATTTTCATTAATGAGAGAAACGCTCAAGGAGATATTCCATTAATATGCATTAAACCAAGATCTGTGGAGAGTTATATTATCCCTTTCGATTGTTCATCTCAAAAACGGGTTGTCACATTGGCCCGTTCAAGAAATATCCAATCCTTAATTGCTCATTCCCGTATATTCCATGTTCGCACTTCTATGTATGCAATTACTAGTCTTTAATGCTAACAATGCATCATACAATAGCCGTCGAAATTGTCATTAATGAGCGAAAGTCTCAAGGATATTTCCCATTCACATGCATTTGGACTAATATTTTTGCAAGGTTGTATTATCCCTTCCAACTCTTCATTTCAAAGATCGTCTGGAGCAAACAAACGTCCTTGTAAACTTATGGTAGCAACTTAACAACAGTTCTGTGGCGATACAGTGAATATCTTCGGACATGAGGACCGGAACTTCCAGTGGTCCAGGACATACTCTTACTATTCATCCTATTCCACCCAGAACGAAGTGATTTGGACCTCTAGAATCTCTCATGCAGATTGTGTCCCTGAGGTTTTTGATTGTAAGGAGGTGGTCTCTTGGTGCACCAAAAAATATATTTCAAGCCAAAGAATTATTCCATTGTGCGACCATTCTCATGTTTCTTTGTCACCTCGGGTCTTCCGCAATATGTTAAGATTGTCGGAGCCAGCCTTGACCTTCAGAGGACAAGGCTGCAAGCAGTTCCTAGAAAAAAATGATAAAGGTTTGGACCTCTTACCCGAGTTCATCGAAGACCCAATAGCAGTTCCTGAAGATATCACAAAGTTGCAAATCATTTCCCTTAGAAATCCATTCCGGGAAATTACTTGGTTGTTTACAAGAATAACAAGACAAGAATCCACGACAAGCATTTCATGTATAGTTATTTATATTTTCTACTTCACAGTCAAGGAACAATTCATTTTCGATTGGGGGAAGCTAATTTCCATTGAAATTTGTTCCTAGCTGTCACAATTCAAAGAATAGAATAAATTTTATATGTCATCCTACTTGATTTTCGCAATAGTGCATTGTTGTTCATTTCCAAAACTATCTTTGTCCAAGAAAATAAACTATGAATTTGACCCAGTAACATTTTGGTACCAGGCCTTGTGGAGGCACAAGGCCTCCCATTGTTTTTATGAGGTTTTTAATGACTTTTTCTGAACTTTCAAATATTTATTGTTAGGAAAGGATGCTCCCCGGATGTCTGGCCAGGCAACCAAGTTTTTGGACAGAAAGGGGACACTTTAACAAAAGGAAAATTACAGTGTACTAATGGTCTTTGGCTCCAAGGAAAATCTTGATTTCCTTCCATGCCACATCATAGACAAGATGTTTGTTATAGAAATAGCAAGGCAATACAACCATTGGTTGCATTTTTTCCATGACAAGAGAAAAAAAACAGTTCCTTCCTCTACCCTGGAAAGTTGGGGTCTTCGTGTGTAGAAACGTCATCAAGATTGACGAATTTGTAGACCATTTCAAGAAATTGAACCTAACATATGTTGAAAGGCTAAAAGGGTTTGACCCTAATGGTATTTTTCGAGAAAATTTACTATTAGTTGGCTTTAGAAGCTCTTTTATCCATAGACACCTGACCGAAGATAGAGACAGCGACGACAACACTCCTGCTTCTGACGATTACAACATAGAAACATTGCAAAGAGCGACTGAATTGTACAAATAACAGGGAAAAGTATCTAGTGAGAAGAGTGTCTAGCCCCTGACCAGCACTCCCAAGAGCACAACATCACGGAGCATCATTTCAATGGCCCACCCTAGTAAGAAAGTAACCCAGAAATCTTCAAACAGAGGAGGATATAAGAACCCTCCTCGCGCAAAAATTGATAGTTCTCACAAGCTTCCCTAGACGAAGAAGAGAAAAAACATTGTTGGGCAGGTGAAAGAACCCAAAATTGAAAGTGAGCACATGCAGCTTGAAACTGAAATTGAGCACATGCACAAAGTTCACCTGTCCATGGATGTGATGCATCATAGTTCCATAATGGAAATAGTTGAGACCAACATTTTTAATGAAGATGAATCCTTTGTATTCCAGAGCATTGTTTTTTACAGCCAATCTAAAAATTTAGTCATTGAAAAGAGAGATGCAACAAATAAGAAAGGCAAATATCGTACAGAGATTAACTTTAGGAAAATTTGGTCATCCCAAATCTCTTGATTTCACCGCGTAACCGGTGATTCTCTTAATGATTCCATTGGAGGAATTGAAGTGGAGAATGCCAGACTGAACAACTGAGTCAAGGAATTGGAGGCTTTCATTTCTACCCCAAAGTTTTCCAATCCTTTAGAAAAAACTATTCCTGCTACCCCTGCAGCCAAGTTAAAAGGATCCTCTAGCCTCCTCGCATCGTGTAGATTTGTTGTAGATAAGAACATCAAGAAAAGAATGCAACTAATAATTGAAGCCTAGGAAACATCACAAAATATAGCTTCCTTTCGAAAGAGGGCAAATGATTTGCACGGACATTTGCAGACGAATTTAAAAAATGAACAACATTTCTATGAACAGATGGTGACTCCTTTTGCCAACCATGCCATCAACAACTCAGATATGCAAAGAAGACAAGAGGTTCTCCCCTCCCCAAAGCGGATCAAACAATTAAAAGAATGTTGACAAAAGAAAGTTAAGAACCTGTAGTTCATTGTCGAATCATGTGAACAAGCCATATCAAAAAAAGAAGAATTATTCAGAAACTTGACCCAAATAGACTTAGTCGAAAGTACCAATGAGGTTCAAGACCCAAACTTAATCCTCAAATCCTTGTCCTTGACCAAAGAATCCTTCGATGAACAATTTGATATTTTAAAGGGGTTGTCTTTAGAAAAGTTTTACGACATCGTTGAATATGGTGTATATGAGGTCGAGAACTGGCTACTAGACTATTCGACAGACAATGAAGAAATTGAACAGGATATGCATAGTATTTCTATGTATCTAAGGAAATTAGAAAACTAGATTTTGAACATAGAAATCTGGGATGAAATCAACGTGGCCCCCATGAGAAGCTACATTGAAGAATGGTTCCAACGGAGAATGGACAAGCTCATCAACGAAGGGAAACAATCGGTTGGCACAATTCCAGTGGTCGTCGATGATAGCAACAAAAACGCATCGACTTCATAGTAAGTCTATACTGATCACATCTTGTTTTCTTCATCAATCCATTTATTATACCTCTTTAAATAGAAATCTCTAACCAAAAACTCATAACTTCCAATTTCTTCTTTTCAGGTCTTCCTCTCTATCGTCACGCACTTCTTTTTTCTATAGTCCTATTTCTTGTACTTATTTATTTTATGGTTCAAAGGAGCCCCAATCCCAGTCTATATGACAAACATATTTAAATTTCCAGAAATATGTAACAAACATTATTAATTTTTGATAGACTTCAAAGAAAACTAATTCGAGAATGCAAATTTTTTTTCGCTTCAACTATGTTGGATGTCAGGAAATTGTGTTTATTATATTTGAATGTTTAATGTGTGTGATTCCTGGTCCTTTTTTCCAAGAACCTTTGTTGCAAGGCATTATTAATTTTTGATCGATTTCAAAGAAAACTAATTCGGAAATGCTAAAAAATATTTTCTTCAACTATGTTGGATGTCAGGAAATTGTATTTATTATATTTGAATGTTTAATGTGTATACCTCCTGGTCCTCTTTTCCAGGAACCTTTATTGCAAGTCATTGAGACAAAAAATTTCTAAGTCCCATGTTTGAACTATACACACGAAAAAACTGCCTCATTCGCATATTAACGTCGGGGGTCATCTACAAGCCAAATGTCTTGTCGTTGGCCTGTGACACACTGCCACAAGTCATCCTCTAGATGGATACCACATGTACTTCAATATTATTCCCACGTGTCTATGCTCGGTCTAGCTATAACACTGCATTTATTCCCATTCCAACCTAGCAGGGACTACGCTACCATGCAGCACTTGTTTATAATGTTTCGACATTAAATTTCCACTTTGGCATTAGGTACTCGAGGAAATCATATTTTATTTGGAAAATCACTTATCATATGGACATTTTCATAAATCTGAATTATTAATTATTTTCCTTAAATTGTGAAACATAAAATAGTTTTAAAAATTAAAAAACAAAAATATTCAACAATAAATACCAATACCAATCCTCCGCCTATAATAAATACCAATACCAATCCTCTGAGTATACTCTTATTGATTTATTGATTTGTAATTAATTGATTTATTGATTATGTGTAATTAATCAAGTCAATCTAGTGGATGATTGATTAAAACTAGATTTATCTCAAGCCAATATGATTTAATACAAGTAATGTACCAATATTTGATATATATATATATATATCATATATGTACCAATACCAATATCTAAAGCAGATTTGGTTCCATTAAGTTTATGGTTCATTACACATTTTGAATAACAAACAACCCTCAAATGACCAAGAAGCACATTTGGAACATTGAATAGAAGGATCAAATAAGAACCTTGGCCTCAATAGAAGAGGCACCTCCAAGGTCACCCATATGAATCTTTACCCCTTTAGTATCCATCATAATAGCGACTAAAAATCCCTTCTCGTCATTAAGTTTCCTGGCACTTATAATGACATTGCAGTGTCATTTTCTCATACCATGGCACATGTTAATTCTGGCAATGTTCATTCCAATCGTAGCAAGGGATTCAAGTTGCTCAAATTGATAGGATGTAAGGCCATTTGTACAGACAATCTTTGTTCTCTGCATGTTACGAAAGAAATTTTCTTTCAGTTTTTATTTGCTCACTACATAAACCTCGATCAAGCTTGACTCGAAGCTCCAAACCCTAATTCCATCGCCGACTGTGGCTAAAATGGCATTAGATTTTGTTTCTATCGATTTTGTATTAATGGTTAAAGGGGATTCTCTGTCCCAAAAACAATAGAAAGCCCTTTCCAATGCTTATTCTTCCTTTTCATCCAGTCGTTCACCACAAGGATCTAACTGTTCTGCATGGATTTGGATTGCCAAGGTTTTATAGAGAAGTTTCAGTTACTATGTTGACAGACATAAATTTCCAATAATGGGATGGTAGATCATTAAATTGTTTTCTCTTATAGCACAAATAATTACATGTTTTTTATCTCGCATTCTCTATTTGATAGATATTCCTTATGAAATTTTTGATACCATGTGCTAATTATGGTTTAAGTTGTTAGCTTCCCTCATATATTAATAAAATGCATGTAGCACCATCTCTCATAGTCAAGGTCCACTTTTGTTATGATACTAAGAAATTTTTGTACAATGAATAAGAAAATCATAGCAATATCTATTATCAAATTTCCAATGCACAGATCCCCAATGCCACTTATGATTATAAATGTGTTTAAATGCTTGAGAGGTTTACTAAGGAACAAAGAAATGCGGGATAGATAATAGGTTACTATGTGGTCCAAAGTTTAGTATTTTCGTTTCTAAAATTTGTTTTTTAAGAGTACACTTTGGCAATAAATCTATTGTATCCATTAGTAAATTTAGATTTAGATTTAATGAACAAATAATACATTATTACAAATTTAAAGTGTTTCATAATTACTTTAGATTTTCTCTTTCAACTACATACATTTTTTACATTAACATTTCGAAGAGGCAATATGAGAGTAGGAGAAAGAAAACCCTAGAGCATTGTAGAAATCAAAGGTTGCTATAAAGAGCATAGTTTCGAGGGGGGATTCTCTCCATAAAAATAATACGCGTTCAGGGCACTGGTCTCTTCATTGAGAAAGTTTACCAAAAGTGCGTCAACACTCTTTGTCAAGAGGATGGAAAAAAATTTGAAAGTTCAGATGCCAACAACGAATGCAATGCGTATGGATTTGAGTCTTGCAAAGAGAGCCCTTATTGGCTAGTTTACAGGGTTTTGCACTCCCCAAAAGCCATGGAAAACTGGATACAAAAGAGTTGGGTGGGACTCATCAAACGAAATCTCTCGCATTATTTTTGTGGAAGAGGATTCTATACATTTTACTTCAAAAACAAGGAGGATAGGGACTTTATATTTCAAAATGGGTCGTATTCTTATGGAACCAAAGGGTTGTATTTGAACAGATGGACACTGGACTTCAACCCTAAAAATGACAACATTGTTGGTTGTTCCAATCTAGGTTAGATTGTTGCATCTATCATTTCATTGTTGGAATGATGAAGTACTAAAGTTTATTGTGAATACTTTAGGGACCTACATAGACAAGGCAAAACCTAAGAATGGAATGATGGCATGTGCATGGATTTGTGTAGATGTAGACTTGGAGAAAGGTTTACCAAAAGTGGTGCAATTGGTCCTTGACAATTGGAATCATAACCAAGTAGTGGATTATGAACAACTCCCTTTCAAATGTAAGCAATATCGTGAATATGGTCATTTTTCCAAAAAATATCCCATAAATGTAGAAGCAAAGCAAGGAACTTGGGAAAAAGGATCAATTGCATCATTTTTTTTTTTAAAAGTCAATGGAAAAATAGGTACAACACAATAGTCAAAACACAATCCATCAATGGTGTTGTATTATATTTTCACCCTGTAGGAGTTACCTCCCTTAGGCTCTCCCTATACCTAAAACAAAATAGAGATACAAAACCAGGACCTTCCTAGATCTAAATCATACACAAAAATAATCTATAAGTGAAGGGAATAAAGGAGCTTACCCAGCCACATGATGATTGTCCCTACACACTCCTTTGTTGTCTGATTTGTCGAGGATTTCCTTCACTCTTGTCAATGTGAATCTGCACACATGAATATACAAGAAAACTCCTTTCACAAGATCAAATATATCATGTATATATTAATTATAGATCTAATGATATAGCATGAACATCTTGATTGTTTCCAAAGATTATGACAATCATGTACAATCAAATAAGAGGGAAAGTCATGTGCATCTTCTATTAATCAAATGGAAGCAATTTACAACTTACAATTTGATAGCCTAATGAATCTCTAACCAAATTCCTTTCCCAAGCTCTGTGATTAATCTGCTAGCATAAGCTTATTTTCTCTTTTCCTCCCCCTTTTCCCACATTGAGAGACCCTCATTATTTATAGGATAGTAGAGATAATATCAAAGGGAAATTTGGATAAGATTTCCATGCCCAATATGAAAACTTCTCGAGGTCGAACCATGGAGAATCCATGATTGAATGTCATCCCACAAAACCAATCCTAAAAAGGGTGTAACAGACCTGGTCATGCCCTGCATTCTTGCAGGGAGTGATCGGTCGCTCCTTGCAAGAGGATAGAGAGCAAACAACAATTCTTGGTCACAGGATGTAAATGGGAAACCATTAACCATGCATCAAAGTATTGTAGACTCAGGGGAAAATGATATAATCCAGTGGTTCATACTATTGACCCCTGGATGATGCCCATCAAGTGATCAAGTGGAAAATAATTGTATAACATATTCCCCGTAAAGTGTGAGGTTAGAAGAGGTGTTCGATGGCCAGAATAATTTACGAACAAAACCACAGAGCTTTGAGCGAAGGAACCTAGAAATAAAACATCATCAATTAGGCATAATAATAAAATCCTCGAGGCAAGCATACCCATGCTCGATAATAGAAACTAATCATAGTACACTATGGATCCATGTCACAAGTGAAACCATAGCCACGACCAAGTACAAATGTGGATCTATGTCACATTATACAAATCAGTGAGAGCACTAAATTTATGAGCGATCTTTGAAGTACTCATAAATACCCTAGGCCAGTTGGATTTTGCTATCCATTTTTATAGGTTCTATTGGATCACTATCAAATACAATTTAGTGGAATGATACAATATGTTCAAAATTATTTCAAAATGGGAGGAGGCACGAATTCGAAATTTCTAGCCCTCATACCTAAAGAATAAAATCAAGTGTCTTTTTCCATGTTCATACTAATATCTTTGTGCAATGCTTCATACAAAATAATAACAAAAATTATAGTAGCTAGGCTCATAATTTTTCTCCCTAAAATTATATCAGTGAATCAAGGTGACTTTATGGTGAAAAGGCAAATCACAGATAATAATTCTAGTATGGGAAGCAATACATAAGAGCAAAACTAAAGGAGACAAAGGAATGATAGTCAATATTTACATGGCCAATGCATTTGATTGGGCTAGACACTCTTTTTGATCATTTTTGTAACTTCAGGTAGGTATTCTTACGTGCCCTAGGTGTTGGGCATGTGTGAATCATTGTGGGCACCACATCACACTTTTGGTTTGGTGAAACCCCCTTGGAATGAAGCTAGGGCTTCATGGGTTTATGTTAGGGATTCACACCCACAAGACATTCTAATTGTATGTTGACTTGTGGAGGGGCTTCTATGATGACCCCTAAGGATTGTATATAAAGGAGAGAGGTCATTGTGACATTTCATATTGTAGTGTGTGTGTATAGAGACATGATGGAGTTGGCATAAGTGAGTCTGCACTTGTGCCAAGGAGCATGGTGATTTCAGCAAAGGAAGCAAGGATAGAAAATTTATCCTAGGAGAGAGGAAGGATGCACATGCGAAGGAAGCCAAGTTTTATGTACTTGTTCCCAGGTCACAGGAAGGTGAATCACGTTTGTATGCAGTTCACAAGGCGGTGAATCATGTATGTACGTAGGTCATGGGAAGGTGAATCAAGTATGTATGTAGGTTGCAAGAAGGTGAATCATGTACATCCATACATATTTTTTCAAGGCATGAGCAAGTCCGTACAGGATTACGTCAGCAAGTACAAGTGACATCAACATGTTGTATAGGTGGTCTGCAGCTGATTTGTAGGAAGAAAATATTTCTAGGGATTTGTTGAGGTTTGGTTTTCTAATTTGTCTAGTTATTGGAGGACAAGGTTGTCCTCATATTTTTGGTGGATTTGTATTGGTTGGGAGGGCTATCTTTTCCCTCATAATTTCTAAAATTAACAAGGTTACAGAACACAAATTTGTGTCTCATATATGTGTTGATGATTCATCTTTGATCTTATTATTTCTGCTACATATATTTTCAAGCAATAATTTCGGTGTAAAATTGTTCAGTGATAATAGATAGGGTGTTATTGTTAGATCACAAGGAAACAATTTTCAGATCTGAAATTAGTCACATAGAGTTGCATGTGAAAATTGACATGGAAGAAGGTAGCAGGCATCAACAACAGAGGTTGATGAGGTTGCAAACAGGTTCCAAAGGGAGATCTTGTTGGTCTTCATCGTTTTAGGTACAATTTTCAGATATGAAATTAGTCACATAGAGATGCATGTGAAAATTGACACGGAAGAAGGCAACAGGCATCAACAGCAGAGGTTGATGAGGTTGCAGACAAGTTCCAAAGGGAGATCTTGTTGGTCTTCACCATTTTAGGTACAATTTCTAGCAGGGGGACTTGGTTGGTGGATAGTGGAGCATCTTGCCATATGACAGGTACATGAGAATTATTTGACACTTTCACAAAGACTGGCTCAGACTTGGGTGTGGAGATTGGTACGAGACAAAATAATGCAGTACAAGGATCTAGTACATTATTGTTCTAATTGGAGTCAGGAGAGGTGTTGAGGGTGTTAAGTTTGTTATGGGTTCCAGAACTTAGGAGGAGTGTCCTCTCAGTCTCAGATATTGAGAGGAAGGGATATCAAATATTATTTTGAGATGGGAAAGTGTTGTTTGTGCCCAGACAATCTAGCTTTGTATATTTAGTAATTCTTGGATTTAGGGAGAGAAACCTATATAGGATGAGGGGAGATCCTATGCATGTTATGACTAGTAGGAGTAGAGAGAAAGATGAGGAGGAGCAGGTCGCTCCACTGGTGTTGAGGCGGGTAGCCCAACTAGTATCATAGGTTCAGAGGGAGCAGGTAGCTCCACCAGTGATGAGGCAGGTAGCCCCACTAGTAGTGTCAGCTCAGAGGGATCCAAAATTCATAGGGAGTCATCCCTCAAGATCCAATAGGGAGGAGCATCCTCCGAGGACTATTCAGAGGAGATTAGACTTCAGATGAGTTCAACAGGTTTAGATGAAGCAGATGCCTCCAAATATTTTATAGACAAATAGAGAATCAAGTTTCAGTGGGAGTATGCAGACTCAGAAGGAGCCTGATCTCAGTGGGAGTCAGTGGGCTCAGTGCGAGAGTCAACCATTCAGAGGGAGTTTCCCCTTGGGTTCAAGTGGGAGAGAGGCATATTCCAGGACTGAAAAACACGTGTCATGGGTTGAGGAGGCCAGATAGGAGGTTCAGAGGAAGGAGGCTTCTAGGAGTTGTGTGACCTCCATGGAGGATTCAATTGTTTCAACAAGTTTTACTATAATAAAAGAGGATGTCGTCAGTCAGGATGATAGGAGAGTATGATTTTCTTCAGTCACAGAAGGAGCATCTAGTGAGGCATATTGGACGACAATATTTTCTTCAATGACTAAGGATGCAGCCAGTCAAGAGGACTAGAGAACAAGATCTGCTTTGGTGATAGAAGGAGCAACCAAGTAGGTGGATTTAATAGCAGTTGTGGTAGTATATCTAGTCTAGGAGGCAGAGTTACTTCCAGTATGGAAAGCATAGTTACTCCCAAGATGGGAGATAAAGCTACTTCCAGGTGATTTTGGAGTGTGGTGAGAATACATCCCTCGCTAAGAGGGAGTGTTGATTTTTGTAGCTCTGGGTAGGTATTCTCGCATGCCCTAGGTGTTGAGCATGTGAGAATCATCATGGGCACCACATCACACTTTTTGTTTGGTGAAAACCCCCTTGGAATGAAGTTGGGGCTTCATGGGTTTGGTGATGGGATTTGTGGGTTAGAGTTGGGGTTTCACACCCACAAGAAAGTCTAATTTGATGTTGACTTGTGGAGGGGCTTCTATGATGACCCCTAAGGATTGTATATAAAGGAGAGAGTTCATTGTGACATTTCATATTGTAGTGTGTGTGTGTGTGGAGACATGATGGAGTTAGCATAAGTGAGTCTTCACTTGTGCCAAGGAGCATGGTGATTTCAACAAAGGGAAATTTTGTAAGGATGGAAAATCTAGCCTAGGAGAGAGGAAGGACGCATGTGCGAAGGAAGCCAAGTTTTATGTACTTGTACGTAGGTCACATGAAGGTGAATTGTGTATGTACGTGGGTCACAAGAAGGTGAATTGTGTATGTACACATCTCACATGAAGGTGAATCGCATGTGTATACAGGTTGCAAGAAGGTGAATCATGTACATCCATACAGATTGTTTTGGGGCAGGAGCAGGTCTATACAGGCTGATGTCGACAGGTACTAGTGATGTCAACAAGTCGTACAAGTGGTCTACAAAAAATTTGTGGGAATAAGATATTTCCATGGATTTGTTGAGGTTTGGTTTTCTGATTTGTATGGTTATTGGAGGAAAATGTTGTCCTCATATGTTTGGTGGATTTGTATTGGTTGGTAGGGATGGTTTTTCCCTCATAATTTATGAAATTAACAAGGTTACAGAACATAAATTTGTGTCTCATACATGTGTTGATTATTCATCTATGATCTTGTTGTTTTTGCCGCATATATTTTCAGTCAATAATTTCATTGTAAAATTGTTCAGTGATAACAACTAGGATGTTATTGTTAGATCACTAGGAAGCAATTTTCAAATATGAAAGTAGTCACATAGAGTTTCATGTGAAAATAGACACTTGTATCTTTGATGTTCATCAACAATTTGGATTCAACGATGATTTCATTTGGTGGATATCTTCTTGTATTAGTAATCCTTGGATCTCTCCTCTGGTCAATGGTTTCCCAACTAGTTTTTCAATTCAAGTAGAGGATAGAGACAAGGTTGCTCCTAGCTACACTAGTACATAATTATGGAGGAATTTTTAAGCGAGAAATTGGAATGTGATCAAGCTAATGGTTTATTTTCTGGAATTCCAATAGTGAGAGGAGTGAAAAGCATAAACCACTCTCAATTTGCAGATGATATTCTTCTCTTGGGAGGATATTCAATCACAATATCCAAAAGGTTCAAAGAAAATTTGGATTTGTTTACTCAATAATATGGAGGTTTAATCAATCATCTCAAAATCCAAATATACACTTGGAATGTAAGTTAAAATGCCCTTGCAATTCTATTTAATATTTATCATTTTCCCTATAAGGTTGATTGTAATTCTTTTACATATCTAGGAATGCCTAGTTGTCTTCATTCTGCTACTTCTAACCCATGCCAACAAATAATAAACAAAATCAAGTCAAATTTTGTGCAATGGGGAGCTCATTGGATAAACCCGGCAAGGAGAATCGCACTCATCAAAGCAGTGTTATTTTCTCTCCCTATCTTCCAATGTTTAGTTATATTGGCTCTAGTATGTGTTTAGTAACAAATAGCCAATATCTAGGAATGCCTAGTTGTCTTCATTCTGCTACTTCTAGCCCATGCCAACAAATATTAAACAAAATCAAGTCAAATTTTGTGCAATGGGGAGCTCATTGGATAAACCCAGCAAGGAGAATCGCACTCATCAAAGCAGTGTTATTTTCTCTTCCAATGTTTAGTTATATTGGCTCTAGTATGTGTTTAGTAACAAATAGCCAATATCTAGGAATGCCTATTTGTCTTCATTCTGCTACTTCTAACCCATGCCAACAAATATTAAACAAAATCAAGTCAAATTTTGTGCAATGGGGAGCTCATTGGATAAAACTAGCAAGGAGAATCACACTCATCAAAGCAATGTCATTTTCTCTCCCTATCTTCCAATGTTTAGTTATATTGGCTCTAGTATGTGTTTAGTAACAAATAGCCAAGCGAATTTGAAAATTTGTGTGGCAAGGTGGAAAATCCAATAATAAGAGGTTTCATCTAATCAGTTGGTCCATAGTGCGAGCCCCAAAAATGCATGGATTTTTAGGGATTATTGATCATGTATTGATGAACCTATCTCGTTGGGATAAGATCCTATGGAGAATGGTTACTAGGAAATATGAATCGTGGAAAAAGGTCTTAGTCAAGAAATGTTTTTCCAGACCTAGAAAAAGATGTTTGGGTGTGCTTCCTACAACCATAAATGGATCCCCGATATGGAAATTTGTTTATGCAGCAATTCCCATAATTCAATCGGATATCTTAGGGGTTCCATACAATGGGGGTTCAATACATATTTGGAATGACAATATAAGGGGGAATAAGTCCTTCGTC
This sequence comes from Picea abies, assembly GCA_900067695.1. Classification (NCBI taxonomy): domain Eukaryota; kingdom Viridiplantae; phylum Streptophyta; class Pinopsida; order Pinales; family Pinaceae; genus Picea; species Picea abies. The sequence continues at coordinate 3,526 of CBVK0100589644.1, read as the reverse complement.
CATATATAGGAACTAGATCCATTAAAGTGTTGGATGGATTATTTCGAACTCAAAACTATTGTTGATATATCAACTTGGAACACAAATGGTTGGTGGAATGGATGAAAATTTGGAAAAATTCCTCTAAGGCTGACACGTTTAATTCAGAAAATGAAATCCCTTTTGAGTGGGTGTGCACCAAAAAGTCGATCAACCAGTTATCGGTGAGGCTAGCAATCATCCATATATACAGTAAAGAAGGGATATGACCATGGTGACATTATAAAATAGAAAATTGAATATCCAATCAAATCATTAAAATAAATAATTGAAAACTTCTCCCCTTTTAAAATTTGTTAATATTTTCATAATACCTTTAAAAATTTAATAAATATAAGAAAATGTTTTTTTTCCAAGGAAAAATCACTATAATTTTATTAATATAAACAAAATTACAAAATTAGATGCTAAAGGCATTCAAAATTAATCTCATAGCCAATGACATAAGTGTTCATCTTGTGTGCCTCTTTAAGCACAAACTATACATTGTAAAAAGGAATTTATCTATGTATCCTTTCATTAAAAAAGACCATGGAACTTACAACAATGAAAATCTATTTTCCTGCATACATCCTCTAACTTATACAAAAGTCAAAAATAATATAAAATATTTAAACCACGAGGTTCATGTGTGTATTGAGATGAGTGTCCATCTTAAATTTCTAAGACAATCCAAGTTCCTCGAGTCATTCTTAATCTAGATTTTGATAGTCCATTTTCTATCATATTCATGTCCCTATATATGAGTGACAAATAGATATGTGTGAAATTTGCAAATAGTAACTATACATCATCAAACAAAGGTTGTAAGGTGAAATTCCTCGGGACTATTTCCTTGTGCATCAATTATATTACAATAAGTGAGTCACCAAAAATTTGAATTTGAGAAACTTGAAATTTGTTGGACATTTGGTTTTCATTGATGTCAACCCTTGGAGATTGATCTCAACCTTTGGAGAATTCCGGAAGACCCAAAGATGTGATTGAGTCAACCCTTGGAGAAGTATGGAAGCCACAGAGATGTGGACGAGATCGTTGGATAGTTGGTTGATCATTGGACAGTTGGTTTTCATTTGTATGGTTGAGATTGTCGTTAAGTTGATTGGTGTCATCCATGCTAGAATAAGTCTGAGATATGGGTGTAATTGAGGAAGACTACAAGAAGCCTCGAAGGTTTGGTTGTGGAACCCGAAGTTGTATGAGGAATTTGAACTTGAAGGACAGTGTAAATGTAGGTAACATAATCGTGGATGGATACTTCTCATCATGTGATTTCCAACGATAGGAGGTATGTCACATGGTTCCTCATGGTTGAGGATTTATGGCCTCATGAAGTTGGAAGCCCCAAAGAATGGTTAAGAAACCCTAAACAATTACAAAGTCATTAATTAAAGGAAAAGTGGTTGTAACAAGAAAGTACAAGTTGATCCTAAAATTAAGAAAAAGGGTAAAACAATTATGACCCTAAAATGAGGAAAAGGGGTAAAACAATTATGACCCTAAAGTTAAGAAAAAGGGTAAAACGGTTATGACCCTAAAATTAGAAGAAAAAAATAGGTAAAAAAGTTATGACCCTAAAATTAGGAAAAAGGGTAAAACAATTATTACCCTAAAATTAGGAAAAAGGGTAAAACAGGTGTAACAAGAAATTAATTAAGGGTAAAGTGGTTGAAAAGTAGTTACATGGAAGAGTATAAATACACATCAAGAGTCTCTCATTCTAACACACACATTCATTGAATATCTATCTTGTGAGAATATTTTGGTCTATTGGTGAATCTAAGGTCAAGTCTAAGGTACTAGAGAAAGTGCACAAGAAGAGTGAAAGTTTCATAGTTGCAGAGAGCAAGGGTTTTTCTGTAACCCTAATTTAGTAGGCCCTCATAGATCAGCTTGAGGGTGTCATGCAAGACACCCCCGCGGGTTGAATAGGGAAGGTCATGTTGGTTATGGAGCCTGATTATCTTCCTGATTCAGAGGTCTTTTAGTTTCAGCCATGTTTATACCCATACCCCATGAAGTATTTACACCCCAGAAGTATGTACACTCTTCCATGCAAGGGAATACAGAGGGGGGGTACCCCCTCTGTGGGCAAGCGGGGGTTCGGGGGCAGTGTCCCCCGATGGGGGTACGGGGGAAAATCCCCGAAGGAAAAATTGCCTTGTAAAAGTATAATGTAATTTCATTGTAAATATGGACCATTCATTATAAGGTCACAGATCTAACGGTAGAGATTATGTTAAGGTTTTTTTTCCCTAGAAGGAAACCCTCTTTTATGAGGGAAATGTATTGCGGCTATGATTAATGGTGAATATTGTATTCTGAGATAAGAGATTGTGAGAGAAAGAAGAGGAAGTTATAGCAGGTTTGTTGTAGGTTGTATCCCTTCATATGCTGGATAATAATAAAGGAAGGGTCTGGCAATTTCTCTGGTGGACGTAGCCCACACTAGGTGAACCACGTAAATCTGTGTCTCTATTGTATTGTGTATCTTTTGTGTTTTGTTTCCACATTTGTTTTATTTTATTACTCCACGATCCTGTTTTTCTAACAACTGGTATCAGAGCGAAAGGTAACTTGCAGGAAAAGAGGGTTCCTGGTTCGAGTGGGAGCAATGTCGGAAGATGGAAAGTTTATGGTCGAGAAATTTAACGACCAAAACAACCAGTTATGGAAGATGCAAATGAAAGATTATTTATATCAGAAGGATCTATTCCTACCATTGGGCGGAGTAGCAAAGAAGCCAACGACCATGAAGGATGAAGAATAGGAGATTCTTGATAGAAAGGCTCTAGGAATGATATGGCTGAGCCTGACAGTGTCGGTGGCTTTAAATATTTCCAAAGAAAAGACAACGAAGGGTTTGATGGACACATTGGCCAAATTGTATGAAAAACCCTCGGTTTCCAATAAGGTATTTCTAATGAAGAGATTATTTAATATGAAGATGTCGAAAGGTGGGTCTGTTGCACATCATTTAAATGAATTTAATACGGTTACTAATCAACTAAGTTATGTAAAAGTGGACTTTGATGATGAGGTTAGGGCTCGTATAATCTTGTGCTCATTGCCAGAAAGATGGAATGGCTTGGTCATGGTTGTAAGTAACTATGTATTTGGTTCAAAAACTTTAAAATTTGATGATGTTGTTGGTGTTATCCTTAGTGAGGAAATGCGATAGAAAAGCACAAGTGAGACATCAGGTAATGCGTTGAACATGGAGAACAAGGGAAGACAAAAGGATAGAGGAAAGGGCTCAGGGAACCACAGGAATTCTAGGAAGGGCAGATCCAAATCTAGACTTGGAAAGATAGAGTGTTGGAATTGTGGGAAGAAAGGACATCTGAAGAAATATTGCAGAGCTCCAAAGAAACAAAGAGATGGACAACATGAGAGAAATCAGGAATCAAATGTAACAGGTGATGTGTTACAAGATGATTTGATTATGTCTGTAGATAATATTTTTGAGTCTTGGGTAGTAGATTTA
>CBVK0100589642.1:0-14072 GCA_900067695.1 Picea abies | reverse complement strand
AATAATAATAATATACTGAACAGACTCTTATCCAGAAGGAGAAGTCGGCCCCAGCAAAACATGCAGAACCACTACAAATACAGGGCGCCAGTTCTCATTTGTGATATCTCAAAATTGCAAACAGCAAGTGGTGCGCACTACAGTTCCCGGTTTGGTGCGCACGTGTGGAGGAGAGCTGCAGGTGCAGCTGCTGCAGCTAGCAGTTTTAGTGTTGGCTTGGACTATCTATTGGCGAGGGTTTGGACTATTTGATCATATTTTTGTGATGCGCTATTCTTGGGGAAAGGTGCGCTACCCTTTGTTTGACTATCTAGCCTAGGGTTTGCTTCCGGAGGAATTCTCAGTCAAGGTTAAGGTGCTCGGAGGGAGGCTTCGGCCTATGGTTGGGTGATGAGGGTATCGTCAATGGTAAAACGAGCACACCATCTTCTATATTCTAACATATATGACCTTCAAATATAGGAATATCGAAGTTTATTTGTACCTTGAAGGGGGCGGTGCCTCCATTCGAAGAAGATGTGTCACATGTTGGTAGTCGCCGAAGGATTTGCGCGAAACTATCAATCATTTCATTCCTTTGTTGTGTGAGGGCTTCCTCAATCAATAGTTTGAAAGGATCTCATGTCCCGTCATATTTATTTTCTCCTGCCATGGGAGGTTGCTTGAGTGTGCGAGAGCTTCTGTCCTCAAGAGAAACAAGCTCGAGACCCAACTCTTTGTACTTCGACCTCATTGGGGACATGCATTAAGACGACAAGGTGCAGACTGCTCTGATACCACTGATCCAAATTTTATGAGTAGAATGAAATGAATACAGATTATTAACAGGTTCTTAACACAAAATAACAAAGATACAGTAAAACTGGTTTTCTATTCAATAATGAAATAAGTTGAAACTGTAAAATGCAGCGGAAACAAGCTTGTTGGAATGGTGGCAGCTTATCTCTGAGAAGAGATGTGACGGCAGCGCGCATTCACAAGAAGAAAGTTACAATGAGGCTCTGAAGGTCTTTTTACAATAAGAAAGTATGCCAAAAACCCTATACATCCAAAAACATAACCCTAGGAGATGAAGCGCCAAAAGTCATGTGGGCCCCGTTTGGGTAAGTTAGTACATCAACTTCCCGAGGTCGTAATCAACTTCCCGAGGTCGTAACTTTTGCATACGATCTCCATTTTAGGCGTGTGATAGCCCATTGGAAAGGTATCATCGAGGAGATTCATTTTGGGGGCTCAATCATGCCTTTGACTATCATTAAGGAGCTCGATCCCAAAAAAAACCTTCATTTAGGCCCTCAAAATGGCCCTGGAAGTTAAACCTGCTAAAAATAGTAAATTTCCAAAATTGTCAGAGAATTGTTTTGAGCCAGTTGGAAATGGTGGGTGGCCACCGATATCCATCTCGATCACCACCTCTGTGGGACTTGGTTTTGATCAAATTGCCTACTTCTAGGTATTGTGGTACTAAAATCCAAAGTAGATCGCAAAGAAAATTTAGGAGTCCAACTACATGAAGGAAAATTGTGGATGAAGTATGGGCCAAGAGAACTCAACTCCATGTGCTCCCTTCCATGAAGTTTCAAGGTTCTCAAATGGTATATTCTCCCCGAGACTCCCATCAACTCAAGATGGTGACATGGATGAAGGGCCTTAAATGGCCTCACCTGCATGCATAATTGATATTTTCTTTGAAGAATTGTACTACAGAAACAATGGATCTTTCATGTGAGATTAATTTCCTTAGGTTAGTGTTTCTCATCTTCAACATTGAAGAAAACTCTGTGAGCGGGATAAAAATGATAGGGGGTGATTTTTGCAACATTGTTTATTTTACTCTCTATCGGGTGTTCTAAGTGTTTATGATTTTCCTTGAGCCTCTAGTAGCCACTAAACTACCTCTCTCGGATTAGAAAATGCCATGGATCATTTTCACTGTTGCAACAAATATTGTATCCTTTACAAGCTAATAGGGTTAATGAAGGTTCTAATTTTCTAGTGTGAGAGAGATGTAATGAAGACCCATGGTAATTTGACCTACTCAACACTCATGGAAATTTGACCTACTCAGCACTCATGGCAATGTGGCCTACTCAACACCACAATGGGCAAGGTGGAAGAAGGGTTTTGAAGAGAAGAACTTGGATGACAACTAGGCTAGGGGTCAATTCATGTTGGAATCAAGGAACCAACTTCTCATCCTGATGGATTGGGAAGTTGAATCCCATGCTTCCATGACAATCTTCAGAGGGAATAAAATAGAAATGGCCTTGGCTCTAGAATCTCTGAAAGCTCTAGTTGGGAACATAGTAGTCCACTTGAATCTCCCTTTAGATGTTATACTCTCCCCCCCTCTAATTTGAGAGAATGGTATGTAATGTAGGTAGTCTACATCCAACTCTCAATTGTATTTTTACTACAACATCATTAATAATAATTTAAGTTAAGTTAACAACCTTGTCGAATTGGCATATGAGACCCACTTGTTTATGGGACTAGGGGCACCCTCCAAGAAGTGATTTCACTAATTAGTCTACAAAGGTGTACATACTCTAACCTTCTATGGAGTCGACCCTATGACCTCGAAGGAGGAAACACATTTTCTTAACCATATATCTAACATTTATTCTTCTCTCCACATTTGTATGTTTATGTTATTTTATATATGCCCTTAAAATTCTACAATGGAGAATGAGGAGACTCATATTTTTACACCACAATACTTAAATTTTATTTAGGTTAAAATACACTAATCCCAAGCCACAAGAGCGTGAGGAGAGGCTTCTCATTTTGACGTCATAACTCGTGACTTTAATTTTCTTGAGACATCATCATCCATGATTGGCATTAGGGATCAATATCTTGAGACATGTAATATATATATATATATATATATATATATATATATATATATATATATATATATATATATATATATATATCGTATTGTATGGATGTTGATAGATTTCATTTTTTGTTCATGGAAAATATATCCTTAGGAAACCTCTGAAGATGGTACCCAATGTAAAGCAAGTTGCATAGACTATTATGCTAGCTCAAGAGGGACATCAAATGAGGCTCACATACACAGAAGCGGTCAGCCCAAGCACTTGAACCTGAGACATCCTATTTGCTATTCATAGTTCTCAACCACTCGAGCTAGCCCATCAAATTATGCTAATAAATTTCATATTAATAATTTTTTAAAATAAATATATTCTTTTAATTTTTATATTTGTGAATCCAAATTAAATTCTTACTCTTTAGCCTCACAAATAATTTTTTTCCAAACCAAGGTTTTTAACATTAATAACACCAAAAAATGAAATCCAATAAAAACAACTTATGAATTGTAATGTGAGCATATAGCATAATGATCTCATAATACTCACATTGTAGATCGTTATGTTTTGTACTAGCTTGTAATGGTCATTGTATCCTAGCTCATTATGTTATGCGCTAGCTTGTAATGATCATGTTGCAAATGGAGTTTCCTAGCTTGTTACAAGAAGATAAGACATGTTGTACCAGTTTGTGATGAGTTGATGATATAAACTTGTATCTTCATTATGTTGTAATATGAAGTGTACCTTTGTTGTCTAGATATTGTGCATTGTTGATCTAAAAATCAAAGTTATGTTTCTCATGTTAGAGTAGTTTCTAGGTTTGTTTGGTATGTAGATTAATCATGAACAATTAGCATATTTTTCAAGTGATTTAACATGCTAAGAAGGAACAAAAGGGCTAGATTTAGTTATGTAATAAAGATTTAGTGGTTATAAAGTATTTTCAAGATCTAATTTGTGAAGGGGTTTGATCCTTTGGGCATGTGACTCTTCTCTTTTTTAAGTGCATTGTTTCGTTGTTTGTATTTTTAGGTTGCCTAGTGGTTTTGGTTGGACATAGGTGGGTGTACTTAATATTTCAGATTCAGCCATAAGGCTGAAAGTTCACTGGAAATGAATCTAGGAAACCTCAAGTATTGAGGTGAGATTTTTTAATATGTCTTCAGCACAATTTTTTGAAATTTCCACATGGTATCAAAACAGATTGGACTGAAATTACCTTCTTGTTGATTTGAAGGCAAAATATTTAAATTGTTGAACCTGTAAGGTTGTTGGGTGATGAAACCTTAGTGTGTGTAAGATGAGCACTTGCATCGGTGAAAGGTTTGATGGATTGAAACCCTAGTTTCTCTTGTGATGAAAATATATTTTTCCCTTTCAAAGGTGGGATATATACTTGATTGATCCTTATCATGTGATTTACTTTCAAGAAGTGTGATGCCTAGGAAGTCCTATGATAGGTCGTTGATTTGTTTCAATGGATGTCAATGTTTGGAGTGGATTGATGCTTGTGATAGGCATGCTTAACCATATGATTGTGTTGTTGATTTTTGGAGCTTGAGGAGTCTAATTCATTCAATGATTGATTGATGATAAGTAGTCAATATGTCTTGCTTGAATTGTGACTTAAGGGTTTACGAGAATGGTGACCTTGTTCAGTCTGAATGATTGTATAGATTAGAGGGAGCTTCCAACATTTTCCTTTGGAGATCATATTGGTTGTAAATCTTGTACATTGTGCTTGTTGAGAGATTGATCATAGATGTGATAGCTAAAGTGACATTGAGCTATTGGTGAATCTTAGTAGGTCATCTTGTGAATTTGTATTATGTAGAGATTGTACTTTGTACTTGATCTTGGAGAGTTTATCTTTCATGTTGTATTCTTCATGTGTGGTTAAACTTTGTATTCATGTTTTGGAGTGCTAGGTTTTGGGAAATCCCTATAAAGAAAAAGGATCACTAGGGTTTGTATTTACCCTATTAGAGCAAAGGAGAAACTCGCATTGAAGAAAGTTGTGGAAGACAACTTTGAGATAAGTTCAAAACCTATGGTGGAAGAATCAATGATTGATTCCAAGCTTGCAACTTATGGAAGTAGTAATTTCTATAATAAAATAGATGTGCTTGTTTTTCCATAGATAATATAGCAATATTTTCACCCAACCATAGGCACGCAGCCACCCCCGAGCATCTTTAACCTTGACAAACATAATATTTTTGGAAGCAAACCCTAGAATCAATAGCCAACCAAAGTAATGTACTTCTCTCCAAAGCTAGCATACCAAACAAAGAATCCAAACCATAACCAACGTAGAAAGTCCAAGACATAACCAAAGACCAAAAATCCCAGTTGCATTAGTTGCAGTTGCACTCCTCCAAACTTGTGCATTGTTTCTAGTTTTCTAGGTGAGAGAGTGAACAAATGAGCCAAGATGTCCTCTATTTATATTAATTTGTCCAGTGACTTTTATGGTTGGGCTAACCTGAATTTCTGGTAATTATATTTTTTGTTTATATTTCTCCTGTGGAGCCAACTTGTCTTCCTGGAGTATAATACCTTAATATTGTATATTATGTTGAGTCGACATGTCTTCTAAAGTTCTCACACATATGTTTAGGGTTTCTCTTTCTTTCTGAAATATTCTAGTCTCGTCAAAGGTTACACGTAGAAGTTAATACCTCCCGCAACTACCATAATATCAACACTCCCTCCTAGCTAGGGAGGTATTAAAAGCAATGGTCTTAAGCACAAACAGACCATTCAACTGATAGCATCATCATAGCCACACAAGCTATCTCATGATCACGTAGATCAATTCACGAGCAACATCACCATTATCAATATCATTTGATAGCATCAACTGCATTATCTCTCGAAGCCATACTCCATTTGAGTAATCATGCATGATGTTGAATAAGTCACTTGCTCAATCAGAGTGATGGAAGGACCATTATTCTAATTCGGATATACTTCCTAGAGGAATGATTGTCCCAACAGATGTTGAAAGCTACGCCATGGGCTACAAAGACCATTCCTACAGTAATGTCAGTCTCAGACTATTTTCTAATTGGGTCATATGTACCATAGAGATCCATCTCTACCCATATGCCTTAGAAAATATCGATCTCTTATCAACCACCCTAATCGGGACGTCGTGTCCTTAGGGGGTGGACTATTCAACATGCTCGGGCTAATAATTGTGCCTCGGGATAATATCGGTCCTGAACCATTTTCTTAATCGAGCCACAACATGTGCCTTAGGAAAATACTAGTCCATGATACATCAACGATTTGTCAACCTGGACCATTCTCCACAGGGAGAATGCTTGTCCACCAACACACTGACTATCCATCTAGATGGAAATAAGATAATATCATGCAACTGCTACAATGCCATCCAATAGAACACAATTGTGTCTATACATAGTAGTACACAACTACTACCCAATGGTAAACAACCACTCCTAGTAGCACACGGCTACTAACCAGTGACACATAGTCACTACCAGTGGATCACATCCACCACAATAGCATACAACTATTGTCCAGAGACATACAGTCTCCACAACAATCATATCATCTGATATCAACCTGCATAAACAATATCATGATACAAACCGATTCATCTAGGCCATTCTTCCACTCACATTTGTGATATTTGGAAGAGCATCTGCCCTCATAAAGTAAAACATCAGCCATGGGCTATCTTGACTATTATTCCCAATCATAGAAGAATAATTGTCCCTGATTTCTGAGCCTGGACCATTCACCTAATTGGGCCATTCCTCTAGCACTAATCACAATGCAACATGAAGAGAATGAGTCTTCCCTAGGGAATGCATGTCCCTGATTATTGAACCTGGACCATTCACCTAACTAGGTCATTCCTCCAGCACTAATCATAGTGAAACCTGGAGAGAATGAGTTTTCCCTAGGGAATGACTGTCCGAACCATTTCCTATGGAAACAAATGTCCTGAACCAACATCCAAAACAGACCATTCTTCAAAACTGCTCACAATTTTGAATTTTGAAATAATGACTGCCCGGCGAGGCGGGCCATTCTACTTGACCACTACTCAGAGTGACTTCCAAGAAGAAACATTGTCCTAGACCATTTCCCCACACTGGCCACAAGGGGAATTGATATCTATGGTACATCAGCAATCTATTGGATCATTTTCATTATGAAAATGATTGTCTGATCTGGACCATTTTCCGAACTAGAAAATGATTGTTCGTCAAAAATCTCGAACCACTTTCCAGACTGGAAAGGAACTGCCCAACCTAGACCATTTTCCAAACTGGAAAATAATTGTCCATAAATCAATAACGTATCAGTGCTCCCTCCCAACCTAGGAGTAATCACTTCCTTTTTCAATAAGGAAGTTGTCTCCACGAGCCCCAGCTTGTCCCTTAAGTACACAAATTTTTCATCTTGGACAGAGGCTTTACCAAAATATATGTTATCTGTTCATCTATGGAGATATATTGGAGAACCACTTCTCCCCTATGGACTTTATCACGGAGAATATAATGCTTGATCTCAATGTGCTTTGACCTGTCATGGAACACTAGGTTCTCTGAAAGCTTGACATAGCTTTGATCATCACAATATATCACGGTAGAATTCGGCACCTGATCAGACAGTCCGGAAACCAAATTACGGAGCCACACTGCTTTTGTACAAGCATCACACGCTGCAATATACTCTGCTTCTACAGTGTTGAGTGCAACAAGATTTTATTTCCTGCTAGCCCATGACATCATGGCAAAGCTCAAACTGAAACATATCCAAGTAGCACTTCTTTTGTCATCTGCACTCCCTTCCCAATCCATGCAGTTGTATATCATAACTCAAACGTCCCACAAGGAAAATATCCGACTGAGTATTCTCCAAATACATTAATGATCTAATCAATTGTCGATACAGAGACGGGTCTATTGGATCAGAGTCTCTCAACTTCTTCAGATCTATCATCGTGGTAGTTTCCATGGATTTGCAATCCATCATCCCGTACTTCTGAAGAACCATTTCAATATACTTCCTTTGTCATAGGAATTTTTCACCATGCTTATGCTATACATGAGAGGCTCTGCACCAAGTTTTCTTGAATCCATACAAGGTCTTCTTCCATCTGCATACAAGGGTCTCTTTCTGGTATACCTCAAAACCTTGAGGTTGCTCTACATACACTTCTTCTTCAATTACTTTGTTGATAAGAACAATCATTACATTTATCTGATGTGAACTCCAACCCATGGATACTGTAGGAAATATAATCGCTCGGGTAGAGGTATGTCTGGTTACTGGAACAAGCTATCATCATAGTCTTTTCCCTCCTTCTGGGAGAACCCTCTAGCCCTGAGTCTTGCCTTGTATCTATCAATGCTCAAGTATTTTTCACAACTTCTCACATACATTATTCTTCATCACAACTTCCTTCCATTCCTTCTCCTTGACTGCTTCTAGTGGATTCAAATTGGTTCAATTGGTTGTTTTGACCTTTCTTTCTCTCTTGGAATCTTCATGTTCTTCAACTTTGGGGTTCATAGAGTCTTCTATAGATTCCATGCCCTTCCTTCCTGAAGGTTCCAACTTCTTCCTTTCGTCATAGAAATGTAGATGGACAACCAAGGATACTCAAATCTTCTTTTTGAATGGTTGCTACTTCCAATGAAGAACATGGATAGATACTTCATAGTCTTCATGGATTCTTCTTCAATGGATCATATCATTGGGGATTATGTCCCTCCTAATCCCAGCTTCATGCATGAATGAGAAATATGCATGCTCTTCTTTTGGAATTATGTGATCATCTCCCTCCATCTAAGAGATTCCATGCTTATGTCTATTGCAACTCTCTTTGCTTTCTACAAAGTGTCACAAGCTCGTTCTGGTTTCCTTTTGATTACTAACTTACTCTTAGTGTAACTCCTCTAAGTATCTTTATGATCTAGATTTTATGAGTAGAATGAAATGACTACAGATTATTAACAGATGCTTAACACAGAATAACATAGATATAGTAAAATTGGTTTTCTATTCAACAAGGAAATAAGTTGAAACTGTAAAATGCAGCGGAAAACAAGCTTGTTGGAATGGTGACGGCTTATCTTTGAGAAGAGATGTGACGGTTGCACTCATTCGCAAGAAGATGATTACAATGAGGCTCTGAAGGCCTTTTTACAATAAACAGGAATGTTAAAACCCTAGACATCCAAAAACCTAACCCTAGGAGAAAAAGTGCCAAAAGTCATGTGGGCCTCGTTTGGGTAAGTCAGTACATCAACTTCCCAGGGTCGTAAATTTTGCATATGATCTTTGTTTTAGGCGTACGATAGCCCGTTGGAAATATATATCTGAGGACTACAAATATTGATGAAAGTTTCATGATGAAATTTTTCCATCGGAAGATACCCAAAAAAACGTCATTTAGGGCCTAAAAACGGCTCTGAAAGTTTAGGACCCGAAAAATTGCTAAAAATAGTAAATTACCAAAATTGTCAGAAAGTTGTTTTGAGCCAGCTGGAAAAGGTGGGTTGCCACCGATATCCACCTGGATCAATCCTCCCTCCTTAGGAAGGAATGGTCTCCATTGTGTTGACTTCCCCCATCAAATGAGGAATTTTATGTTGAATTTGACCCCGGGTGACCCACTTGCCTTGGTGCAGGAGCTGCCCTGCTTTGACGTCTCAATAAAGTTGGATCATTTGTTGTCGAGTGCCCTTGATCTATGTGTCCACAATCTGATCACTGGATGCATGTTGTATGCATTCGGGGTTGAGCTTTGTTGGTGTCAGTTGTTCTGCTACGCCTGAGGTGTCCAATAATGGTGGGAAATAAGGTCGAAGGAGGTCCATGTTGAACATTGGGTGCAGGCCAAGGAAAGGAGGAATGTTGAGCTCAAAACCATTATCCCCGACATCCTTGGTGATGGTATATGGCCCATAACGGAGTGGGATAAGCTTCCTATGGGGTCCTGTAAGGCGTTATTTCTGCAAGTGCAACCAAACTTTGTCATCCACCTGAAACTTATGTGGCACCCGATGTTGATCATGGCATTGCTTGTACTTGTCATTGGACTTTTGTATGATATCCTGAACCTATTGGTGGATGTGTTGGATCCACTCAATGAACCAGGTGGATTTGTCAGCTTTTGTTGGAGTAGGCGATGATTCGATCGAGGTGACTACAAGGGGAAGTCCAACATCTATGGGACCCAATGGTTGGAATCCCAACCCCAACTGAAAGGGGATGTGGCTAGTTGAGCTATGAAGGGCTTGGTTGTAGCTATGTTGGACATAACTAAGACTCTCATCCTATATGTGAGGGTGCTTGGAATTATACATGCACAGGATATGCACGATCATTCGATTTACGACCTCGGTTTGGCCATCTGTATGGGGATAGAAGGTCGTGGATTTGGTGAGCTTGGTGTCCAGTAGTGACCAAAGGCTCGATCAGAATGTGTTGAGAAATCGATTGTCCCAATCTGAGACAATGGTTTGTGGGATTCCAAAATATACCCAGACTCGTTCAAAGAAGAGCTTGGTAGTGGCTTCTGTTGTGATGCTCTTCTTGCAGGCAACCAGAATCGTCATCTTAGAAAAGCGATCAACAACCACAAAAACACAGTCATTTCCCTGCTTGGTGGACGGGAGGCCCAATATGTAGTCCATTGAGATGGATTCCCATGGCCTGTCAGGAGTAGGAAGAGGGGCATACAGGCCATGTTTCTTAGTGGTTGGTTTGGAAATAACGCAGGCAGTGCAGGACCCGATATATTTGTTGACCTCTTGTCGAAGTTTCGGCCAGTAGAAATGTTTCTGTAGCATCACCACTGTCTTTTCGACGCGAAGTGTCCTGCCACCCTAATGTAGTGGGATTCCCAAATCAACTTCGCTTGATCGCTTGATGGAATGCAGATATGGCCCAAATGACACAACAACCCATCCCGAAGATGGAAATTATCGACAATTGCGTTTTCACCCAACATTTGGTATGTGGTGGCAAAGTCTGGGTCTGTCTCATAGAGTTGAAGCCATCCAGAGGTCTCATGGTCGCAAGAGTCTATCACTGTGGTGAGTGTCGCGACTGGCAGTCTACTAAGGCAATGAGTGACGCGGTTGGTGCATCCTGTTTTATACTTGATGTTGAGGTGGAATTATTGCAAGTATGTGGACGACTTTTGATGGCAGTCATTTTGTAATTTGTCTTGTGTCTGCATGAAATGCAGTGGCTTATGATCAGTGTGGATGATTGTCTCCTTCCCAAGAATGTAATGTCTCCACTGGTGGCAGGCTTGCACAATGGAGTACATTTCTTTGTCGTAATTAGGGTACTTGCGGACAGCATCTGATAGTGGCTCACTATGATAGGCCATGGGGTGTCCATGCTAAGTGAGAACGGCACCCACAACATAGTCTGAAGCATTTGTCTCAATCTCAAAGGGTTGTTGCAAGTCTGGTAGTGAAAGTACTGGGGTTGAGCACAAGCGCTGCTTCAAATCATCGAACGTTTGTTGTTGGGACCAGCCCCACGCAAATTTTGCATTACCACCACCCCTGGTTATTTGGTTGAGGTCCCATGCAATATGGGAGAATCCCAACACAAACCAGCAGTAGAAATTGGCAAGGCCCAAGAAGCTTCGAAGCTCAGTGAGTGTGGTTGGCACTTGCCAGTCACGGATGACTTGGATCTTGGTTGGATCCACATGTACACTATGTTGATCAACGATGTAGCCCAGGTAATGGACCTTGTCCATACCAAAGGATCATTTTCCCAAGTTGGCGTATAGCTTGTGCTGCCTCAGGGTGTGCAGAACCTGTTGAATATGCTACAAGTGTTCTTCCCAAGACTTGTTGTAAATGAGAATGTCATCCAGATACACCACTACAAAATTATTGGTGAATGTTCGCAGGATATCGTCCATCATCCTAGTGAAAGTGGTTGGAGCATCTGTTAAGCCAAAGGGCATAACCAACTATTCAAAAAGGCCTTCCTTTGACTTGAAGGCGGTCTTCCATACATCTGTCTGTTCTATCGGGACCTGGTGGTAGCCAGACTTCATATCAATCTTACTGAAGTATTTTTCCCCTGTGAGTTGATCAAGGAGGTCGTCGATTCGAAGAATTGGGTATCGGTTTCTGACTATGATTTTATTCAGTGCCTGGTAATCAATGCAGTGTCGTCAGGTTCCATATTTCTTCTATACCAGCACGATTGCACTCCCACAAGGTGATGAGTTGGGACAAATATGCCCCTTGTGGAGCAGTTCATGGATCTGTCACTTGATCTCCTCATTCTCTAACATAGAGCGACGATAGACTGGCCCATTGGGAAGCGGTGCATCAGGGTTCAGATCGATGGGGTGCTTGACCTGACAATACAGAGATACCTCGGTAGGTGGGGAGAAGATATCTGAGTATTCTTCGACGACTTTATCTACCTGCTTCTGATGTGTGGAGAGGTCGATCGCAAAGACCCTGGATGTGGTTGTGATATTTCGCCCATTCCGAGAGCGAATCACGAAGAAGACAAACTTCCCTATTTGAGAGATGACATTCCTGCATTTCTTTGCAGATATGAAGGAAATAGCACTAGGTGGGACTGCCTCGGGTATCCTGTACAATTTCCTGTTCAAAGTAATAATAACACTAGGAGGCCTAGACTCATATACAACATGACGTTTCCATAAATAAGGTTGGCCCAAAAGAACATGACAAACTTCGAGAGGAGCAACATCACACAATAGCTAGTCTTTGAAGGGCTTGATGTCGTACGACAATCAGCACTATTGGCTGACGTGGAGATCGCTTCCTTGGCAGAGCCATCCAATGGTGTAGGGTTGTGGGTGTGGCGTTGTTGGCAGGGCCATCCGCTTGACAACCTCTGCTGAGATGAGGTTCTTCTGGCTACCGCTATCAACGATGAAGTGCAGCAAGGTGCCTTTTACCCACATCTGTGAATGGAAGAGACGCTCTCCTTCTTCTGGCTCATCTGGTTCATCAGGTTGGAGCTTGGTGGTAGCAACGGTGGCACTGGGTTCCGCGTCAATGATCCTTCTTTCCCTTTCTGGTTCTGACTCAGATTCGGAACCCGCATATGATTCAGAGGCTTTCACTTCAGCCACCAGTGACTGCTTTGAGCGGCAGTCAGCAGTGTTATGCCAAGGGCTCTTATGGAAGTCGCACCACTTCCCGGTATCTTTCTTTGTCTTTCTGGTGTCCTTATTTGTGTGTGGCTTGGACTGGTTGTCCTGATGCTTTCCATCTTTTCTTTGTCCTTTTTTCTATGGGTTGGGGCCCTCCTTTCCTAGCTTTTGTTGTGAGGGGTTCCCGGGCCGAAATTGTCATGTCTTTTGTTTGAGCTTCTGCTCGAATTTGACAGCATATTGGTAGGCCGCACCTAAGGACGAGATGTCCATAAATTCCATTTCGGTCTGGATGTATATATGAAGAGCGCCACAATACTTGAGCACCAGATGTCGCTCTGAATCTTTGATACCCAGCTTGGTGCGCAAGGTATGGAAGATATTTGTGAACTCTGGCACTGCTTGGTCTCTTTCTTATCGCAGTGTGGTCCATTTGGTATACAAGTCGTCATAACTTCCAACAAGGTAGTATTGTTCCTTAATAGCATACATGAAGGATTCTCAGGTGATCGTTGTCAGAATATAGAAGATGGTGTGCTCGTTTTACCATTGACGACACCTTCGTCACCCAACCATAGGTCGAAGCCTCCCTCCGAGCACCTTAACCTTGACCTGAGAATTCCTCCGGAAGCAAGCCCTAGGCTAGATAGTCAAACAAAGAGTAGCGCATCAATCCCCAAGGATAGTGCATCACAAAAGTTGATCAGGTAGTCCCAAACCCTAGCCAAGGGATATTCAAGCCAAATACTAAAACTTGATGCTGATGCAGCTGCACCTGCAACCCTCCTCCAAACCTGCGCACAAGACTGCAACTGCAGTGTGCACCAACTGGGAAAACTGCAATTCTGAGATGCTTCAAATGAGAACTGGCGCCCTGTATTTATAGTAATCTTGCCAGTTTTGTTGGGGCCGACTTCTCCTTTTGGGTATGTGTCTGTTCAGTATATTATTATTATTTCTGGCCGACTTCTTCTCTTGAAGGCTAATAGCCTAATATAAATTATCTTCTTGAACCGACAAGGCTTCTAGGGTTATTAGCCAACTCATTAGGGTTTCTCTTGCTTCCCGGA
>CBVK0100589633.1:0-35270 GCA_900067695.1 Picea abies | reverse complement strand
AGTCAGATACCCTATCTTACACAGGGTGTATCTACAAATTTAAGATGACCTAGATGCTAAAAGTTCTACCACATATACCTTACTAATTTATGTGAATATCCTCTAGATTTTAGGGTCTGAAACATTACATAAAATGTTTTATAGAGAAAATTCCGCAATGACTCATTTCAAGATGATTCCAGAACCCTATCTTGTACAAGCCGTATCTACGAAAGTATAAGGCCTCAGGAGCTGAAATTTTAACCCAACGTACCTTGTTTCATCTACTAAATATCCTCCAAGCCATTCCTTTTGAAATGTTGTAGAACAAAAGTTATAGTGGAAATTCGAAGGTGTCTCAGATGTAGCAGTGAAACCCCAAGACCTTGAGCTCTGATACCATATGTTAAGAACCAAATATCAATATAGCATAGAAAAACCTCAAAAAAAGTACTCAACGCCTTAAAAAGAGATAATTTCAGATAATAAGCCTCTTTGAGGGGGCAACCTCCTTTTACCCCACTTAAATGTTCAAGTACAAGATGATTCAAAATGAAAATGTCTCCTTGGTATATATAGGAGACTAGAAGGCATAATTACAACTAATGGAATAAAGACAACATAAATAAAATAACATTACTAATCTAATATGCCCTAATTAAGGGGTAATGATCCAATATTAGGGCTTAACATATATGCCAATCACAACACAAAATTAAAGCTTCGAATAACATAACATCCCATAAAATGCATCATCCACCTGTCATTATGTCAAAATGAAACTATTATCACTCCAAGAGTCACCCTAGACTATAATCAGATGAACTTGGTAACATGCAAAGAATTCAAATTTAATCTTGAAAGATAAGCTTTAAAGTCATAGGGATTTGACCATAAGGATAATCAAATTCATCTACTATACACATTCCCAACTATATCCTTCAACAAAAATGGCCTTAGAAACTTCAGATCAGACAATAGAATTGATAAATGGATGAGGAAAAGAAAACTATGATCTGAACATGTCAGAGATACTTCCAACACTTTAAAATAGTCATCTCACAGTAAAATATCTATGTATTAACAAATTCTATATCACCAATGCAAAGAATGAAGAACATCACTCAATCATTGTATGAATAAGAAGAAGAGTAAATCAATCACTCTTTAATATTAGTACATAGAGAAAGATAGAAATGGAAAAATAAAACCTCATCTCCATTGATAAGGAATCACAAGTCTGAACAAATACAAAGACAAGAAAAGAACACAGTGATAACCACTCTAAATTCCTCTGGTTCCAAAGACTCCTTCACTAGATCATTCTAACCCTAATCTACTCTTGTACCATGAAATATATAGCACCATAGGTCCTTTCCATCTCACCAATTCGAACTCCAACCCCTTTCCCAAAATAGAAATAGTTACAAATAGAGAATGACACGTTTTAACTAATTTCCTGCTTTTCAAAAGGTGAAATTATGAAAATAGGCTTCCAAACGCCACTTGTAATTCTCAAACCATAACATATGTGTAAAATATGAGAAACTTTTTTTGTACATTAACTCGTTATGAACAAAAAACTCTCTCAGTTTCTTTAAATTCATCTCCAGCTGGCCGCAACAGGTGTCACAAAAACATGTCTCAAACAGGAAATCACGAAAACGAAAAACATAGGGCTCAAAGATTCTTTCGAATCTACCAATACATGACACTTGTGTGAAAAATAAAAGAGTTTAATGTTTATGGGCCCTTTATTGACAATAACCTCCTTCAGATTTTGAAAAATCGTCTTAGTTCACCCGGAAATCCTTCTGGAAGTCAATTGGTCAAAAATGTCAGTTCAACAGTCTTAAAACAGAGTTTCAACAACACATTGTGTAGCACCACTTCTATGTCAAATAACTCTCTTACCATAGAGCATTTTGAAAAAATGAGAGATGTTATTGTTATTTGGTATGTGATGAACAAAAACCCCTTACATTTTTCAAAAGTGAATTTTCAATTGTTCATAGTAAAAGTTTTAAGTTTGTCACTCAAAACTGGCAGAAACGTATTTGCACAGTTTGGCTTCTGCTAGAATTTAGGTAGCACCCATCTGTGTCCTTGTTAAAATTTAAGTAGTTCCCACCTGTGTGTTCTATCAAAATTTAGGTAGCACCATCAAAATACGCAACACCTTCACTTGGACATGTGCAGACTGGGTAGCAACCTCGGGTAGTAGCAGTGTCATCAGTCTTAGGCGATTCAACAACATTGTGGGTAGCAAACTGGTGGAATATAAAAAATAGACTATTTCGTAGTGCCATAGTGCTACAGAATGTCTGCACTAATATTGTTTAAGGGATTAATTCTTTTTGAAAACCCAAATCTCTGAACAGTAAGTACTAGAAGTTTGTATAGCCTGTGTAGGTTATTTAGTTGCTTATGGGGAGGCAGGCCTTTTCTAGTTGCAAATTCTTGTGCTAACAAAAACCAAGACTTCATCATAAACCATATAAGACCCTGTAAGCAACATCAAAATAATAGCATAAAATGTGTGATATGACTATCTCCAAGCCTCTAGTCTAAAAGTGGGTCCCATCTAATAGTATTATATCTTATTATCATATTTTAAATAATAGGCTTTAGTAATAATTTGTGGGCAAAATTCCTCGCTGCAATTTTTATCGTAAAACAACTGGTGACTCCACAGGGAAATTTGTTTCCAAAATATTAAGAACTCATAATATATGGTTTTGCAGGCCAATAACAATAGATCAAGAAGATATAACCATAATGATTATGCAACAGGGGGAGGTGAGTGGATTTAATGAAAAAATGACCGGGAATTTGGGAATAACTCATGGAAAATGTTAAGTATGAGGGGGTTTATCCCTGTATGCATAATCATTCAATCAAAATTTTCTCTTGACTTCAAGGAGAAATTTTTTATCGACTTTCTCTTTTGAATCTCAAATGAATGAAGAAATGGAAAGCAGAAGCGGGAGGTAACCACTTTTATCATAAGACAATAGTGAAAGCAGATAACAAATTCAATGATGACTTCAGGGGGAACATCATAACAACCATGTAAGCTTGATTGTTATTGACTGAAATTACCCTATAGGAGTTTCATTGTGACAGAACTAATCCAACATCTAATTCTTGACCAAAAATTGAACTCAAAAGATGAAAAGCAATAAAATTCATAACATAAATGAAACTGCAAAATTTAAAACAACAAAAATAAAATGACAGAATTGCAAAAGCAGGAGGAAAACTACTAAAATGGGAGCAGAATATAAACTACTATAAAATTATAATTGAAAATCAGTAGTGAAAACTATTAAAATGAAAATAGAACTGAACTACTAATATACAGAACAATCCAAACATTGTTAAACTCTTCAAGTTGGGTCCACATAGTGTTTTAAGTGAGAACCGTTAGTGATGTAGGAAAACAATCAATCTTGTAAATATTTTAGAATGTAAAAGTTTGTACCAGGAAAAAAAGATATCTTGAAAGGACCCATCCATAATTCTTGAAACTTCGAGACAATTGATAGTCCTCTAGCGTACATGATTAGATCATCAAGATAGTTATGAATAATCTTGCCGATCAAATTGCCAAAAGCTATTTGCATAGGTCTTTGAAAAGTGGCACCTGCATTTGATAAGCCAAAAGTCGTATGTACATAAGCAAAGGTTCCCCAACTAGTAATAAAGGTGGTTTTATATTTGTCTGCCCTTTTTACCATGATTCTATTGTAACTAAAAAAACCACCAAGTAAGGACATCATCTGTGACTCTGCAACTTGTTGCAAAATCATTTCCATATTAGGGAGAGGAAAGTGATTTTTTATACTATCCCGATTCAATGTGAGAAAATATACACATAATCAGATTTGACCAGTTGTCTTCCAAATGGAAACCAAAGTGGAAACCCATTCAGAATACTTGACTTGAAAGATGATTCCAACTTTCAAGAGTCTTTCCAACTCCTTTTAAATAGTTTCTTCCAGTGCAGGGTTGATAGGTATTTTTTTTACCTAACTATTTTTATGCCTTCCTTGATGGGAATGGCATGTTGTATAAGAGAGGGATAAAAACCACGAAGATCCTCATAAGACTAAGGAAAA
This sequence comes from Picea abies, assembly GCA_900067695.1. Classification (NCBI taxonomy): domain Eukaryota; kingdom Viridiplantae; phylum Streptophyta; class Pinopsida; order Pinales; family Pinaceae; genus Picea; species Picea abies. The sequence continues at coordinate 31,170 of CBVK0100589633.1, read as the reverse complement.
ACATCTTGAAATTCACCAAGCAGTCTAGAAAACTTCATTCTTTCTTCATCAGAACATTGGGCACCTATTTTAACATTCGTTGGAGACTTGGGTGTTCCAATTTTCAAGGAGATGGTTTCACCCACCTTCCTTTTTGACTCCTATTCTTTATGTTTCTCTTTATTGCCTACATCACTCGATGAAAATGAACTCTCTAAAGGATTCAATCCCTTATGAATCTTGTTATCTTCCATGGATATAATTTCCTTAGGCTTATAAGGTTCATTTTGAATGAAAGAATAGATGCTCTCATCACTAGGGAAGACCTACCATGATTCTATATTGTCAGGGATATGTGGATGATATATATATTGAAAAGTATAGTCAAGTCTGTGTGGTAGAAGTTTCTGATTAAAAGAGGCTGTAAAAACAACTAACCGATCAACCATTGAGTTCAATTCCCTCTTAACATGATTAATGTTGAAAGATAGTAGGTTCGAGATAAGTTCCCAAACAGTTTGGATGTATCATTTCATCAACTTGTTTCTAGGAGAGTATATCTTATGTACAAGGTTCACAACAAGCTCATAATCCCCAAAAATTGTAAGGTGAACACAACCCAGATTATAGGCATTTTCAATGCCTAATAATAAAGCTTTGAATTCAGTGACATTGTTTGTGCAAGCAAAATCCAACCTATAAGAAAAGTTATGAATTTTCCCCACGGGAGAGTACAATATAATTCCAGCTATGTTTCCTTCATTAGAGCATGAACCATCAAAGTGCATGTTCCACATACCGTTGTCTAAGTCGATTTGTTCCAAGGGAGTGTTATCCTCCTTGGGAAAGATAGAATACACCCCTAGGTACTCTTCTATATAATTCACATTAGATTGTGGAGCACTTTCTATGTAAGGTGAAATCCTTCCCTCTCTAAGGACTATGATGTTTTTACCATTCTGAGGAATGGATAAGTGTGTCCCATTGAGTGAAAGGTATCCACCTGTCAAAGCTTTCCAATCTCTTCCTAAGATGATTGTGTAATTTCTTATTGGCATATCAATTACCTAAATATTAAGGGTTGTCCTTATTTTAGGGTCTGCACACAAAACCAAGGTCACGTCTTTGATTTCACCTATGGCCATTTTTTGTAGACTATTATAAGAGAGCATGATTTTGGCATTTTAAATTGTACAAGAAAAGACAAACTCTTCCATAATAATATTCGACATTACACTTGGGCCCGAAATGTCGTCAATGAGGAAACAATGGGCGATCTTATCCATAATATTTAAACAAATATAAAAAGGGGGATTTTTTAGAGGGTATCTAAATTTATGTACACCTACTTTATTTACAAATGAATCCTCTTTATTTACCTCTTCAGAGACGTTGGCTACAACAAAAGATTTTCCTTCCATGAATTGTTTTATATGTCTCTGTTGTTCAGGGATGACAACCATGTCCAGAAGGGTTGCATCTTCTTTGATGTTGGCCAGCTGATTTAGAATATCGTATTTGGAAGAGGGGAGAGGGGAGGTAGTTCCTTGACTGTCAGGAACCTTAGGAACCTGAAAATTAGTAGCTGGTGAGGATGATCTCGGGATAGAATAATTACGAGGAGGATCATATTTTCCTTTGGGAGCATAGGATTTGTTCCTAGTATTGATGTTAATGACATCTTCTGGTTCTGCAAAATCTAGGACAACGATGGTATTTTTTGTTATTTTACCAAAAATATTATCTCTGACACTCTTCTTTACTTCACATGTGGTTTCCTTGTGGTGTTCCTCGAAAATGTTACACCAACTACGAGGCATGATATCTTTAGGCTAAAAATTATTTTCATTTGGATTTCTAAAAGGGGGTGCAGAAGAGGATGAAGCTCCTATAGAAATTTTAATACAAATTATGTATTTCCTGGATTCTCCTGATCTAACAATTATAGGCCACTATTAAATACATAATTGCTTCTACTAAAATTCTTGCGTAATTTAAAACGCGATTGCCAATTGCAATATCAAGAAGAGAGATCAATCACACATAACACAAATGTTTTACCAGGAAAGCATAAAGTTAAAAACCCCACTATCATATATTATGTATATATCATGGATCATGAAACAATCTCATACAAAACTCTAATCCAAGAGCTATCAATACACTATACAATTGTCTCACACTGTCATACAAAAATTGGCAAATGCATGTGCCAATTTACTGCCTCCAGACAGCATGCCTCCTTTGAGCAATCCCTACTGATGGAAATCCCTATAATGAATCAATCCCTCTTGCCTAGGCTGTGCATTCCTCATGGGAACATATAATGTGTGTGTGGTTGCATGAGTGCACTCACTAATGTCACAACTGATAGTCAAACTATCCCTTTCACCTTCATCTCAACTGGGTCTCCACTGGATTTGACATGCATGTAGTTAACAGTGGTAATCTTCAGTTGCATGTGAGACCACAGATTGTGAATTAATTAATAATTAATTCATTGATCTCTCACTAGTGTAAGTTTAGTCACAACTAGTACAACTAAGATTAACTCACTTAACTAAGTTAAACTACTTTACAACTCACATAACTACACATATAACTCTGTTACAACTTCGAATCACTCAGTTACAACTAATTTGACTTGCATGTCCCACCAATCAACCTTTGAACTCGAATTTCCTATAGCTAACTGATTTGCCACTTCATTTAACTATTTCCAAGTGCTCATTGAGAGTAGATTAATATTTATTGTCCAACTATTATTAAGGGATAATAATAGTCGACATACATCTATAAATAGAATTCGCTCACCATCTATAAATAGACATCATCTATAAATAAATTTTTCTCATCATCTATAAATTGACTTCCGCCTAAAAATAACTCGAGGCTCCATCCTAGTGTAGATGGATAATTTTCACTAGGATATTCTCAAAATTCCCTCTCAACAAGAAAGGGATTATCCTTCACCTTGATCCTGTCTCTATGGTATTCAAATTTTCTCCTGGTGAGCACCTTCGTCAGAATGTGTGCATCCTGATCTTTCATAGGAATGTACTGAAGCAACATGATCTTCCACCACACACAACCTCTGAGATGATGATACTGGATATCTATATGCTTAGATATATCATGAAACACATGATTAATCATTGGTTCTTAATGAAACAAATCAAGAAAAAAACTTTTAAAGCATGAGACTTAGTGTTGATGTATGACAACAAATCCATTCAGCATCCAGGAAAACTCAGAATGCATTGGTTAGGACCGTACAAAGTAAAAACTATCAGAAATGGGGGAATTTGTACAGTTAAAAGACTTAGGAGGTGCAAAAATCAAAGGGATGATCAATGGGAGCCAACTAAAGGTGTACAAGGACAGTCAACCACCCACAACATGAAAATCACCGCGAGTAAAAAAAAAAAAAGCTGGATAGTAAATGGTACCAATAGAGGTCAGTTCAAGTACCTTAGGAATAAAGAACAGATCAAAAGAAGAAACAACACACACCCTTAGGAATATAGACCCAGCGAGTACAAGGCCAATGGTTAGTTCAAAATGGAAATAAGTGGAAAAAGTAAAAGATGACAAAAGAAATACTAAATGATGAAGATATGCGGAATTGAATGTCATAAAGGACCGATAAGACGTCACATTAATCGTTCCAACTGGAGGTGGAAAGGGAGAGTAATGGCAGGTATGAAGTGGCCAAAGGTTCATTGAATTTGTCATAAAGGTAGCATCTTTGAAAATCTTCATACAATGCCCATACAATGCAAGGACATGGGAGCAAAGAACCTATTATGAAAGTAGAAGAGATAGAGAGCGATAGAGCCTACGACGCACACATAAAAGTTCACAGAGTTTGCAAAAGATACTGAGATCGATGAACGACTAGAATTTCCCCCATGGAACCACCAAAACAAGTTGAACTAAGCCAAGCTGCCATAAAATCCAGAGTTGGGACCAGGGCACAGGTACAAATGTAGGAAAGCGAACAACAACCGCCAGAGGTCATTAGTGCCAATGATATCCCATCACCAGATACAACACCGATGAACCACACACTCATGGTAGAAGAAACCCAATAGATATCCCCTGAGGGCATGAACATGGATATGCCGAGAGAGGAACAGGAGTAACAGAACCAGGTCACAGACATCCAAGCACAACTAGAGAACCCTAAAGAAGCTCCGAGAGTAAATAGGAAGGCTCCCAAACAAGAAGAAGCAATTGAACTAGATGAGTCATAGATGAATCATAGATGACCATGTCAGATCATCCACATGAAAGTGTAGTGGAAGATGTCATGGGATGGACATAACAATATATCGAAGAACAACCAATGGAGGTTGGAAACTCGAGTCAGCCAGCACCGTAAAAGGACAAGAAGCAAGTACCTAGGTCACCACGCAAGCAACCTATTGTAACCATTATTTTTCTGCATATACCAGAAGGGGTATGGGTGAAATCAGACTTGCTAGGTTATATTGAGAAGCTAAAATACTTATATCATGATGTAACTGACACAAAAAAGTTCCCAGAGTTCACGAAGCAAGTCTACCTATAGACTGTGGTTCTGGATGCATTTGGGGAACTGGTTAATCAACCACTCCAGTGGGTAGCGGGATTGGAAAAAACAGGGATTTTAGGTCTACTGGAACTACCAAACTTTGGCAGAGGAAAATATGAAAGAAGTTGCATCAAAAAATTGATGGTGATCACACATGGCGGAGATATATGGCTGGACATGATCATCTTGATAAATGTATATCTCATTGCACACATTACAGGGCTACCATCATGGGGCATGTATCCCGCACAATTTTTTGATGACAAAACAAAGGAGAAATCCCTCACAGAGGAAATGAAAAAGAAATACCGCACTGAAAGGGGAACACGTAGGATCATCATCAAGTGGATCAGTGATGCTGGGACAAAAATGGCCAAAAAAATCATGGCCTGCAAGCTGCTAAGAAAATGCCATAGGGAGGAAGTCCCATTTGGGGTTGTCGTAGTTGTTTCACAGTGTGTCGAGGGCACCACAGTTAGCTGGGCCCCTTATCTTTTTAATTTGTTTCTGGATGACTGTAAGGATGTGGGGGATCTAGGAACATAATTTCATTACTCATGGATTCTCATGTTGATAGCCATTATGGGATGGAAGGACCCTAAATATGTATGTTTCGCCACCATAACCAAACCTAACCATGCAGTGAGATATTTATCGCTGGGTGCCGCGTCAGACTCCAGGAAGAGAAAGATGAACACATCCATATTCAAAGGATATCTACATGATCTACAGGAAGCCATCTCCAACCTTTGGAGAATAACACCAAAGGCTGGTGTGTACTATCGGGACATCACCAACTTCAAGGCCACTTGACATGCGATGTGGATACAATCACGGAAGGACCCTACTAAGTAGTTTCTACAACTATGTTATTGTGTCGTGGAGGGCGACATAGAAATGGTTATCATATATTGGGAAGATGGTTGGAGGATTCCAATCCTCACCCAAGACATATCTAGAAACACAGTGGAAGAGGAGGTAGGGAAGGGAGAGACACAAACCCAGGAAATCCCATTTCCTAAGAAACCAAGGACATGCCAGGACAAGCCAAAGCAGATGAAAGAGAGGACATCCAAGATAGGAACCCAAAAGGGGAAGAAGAATAATACATAGGCACCCCAAGTACAACAAAAATAGACTGAGGTAGCATAGGGGACTACACCAAGTCCTAATCTACAAGAGCCAGGCCCAACTAAGTGACCAACTACTTAGACAGGGGTTGCATGCAAGAATATGAAAGCACATAGGACACCTCTAGAGTACACGATTACCAAGGATGATGCAGACATGATAGCCCAAATGGTTCAAGATCAGACATCCAAGGATTTTGATAATGTTTTGCACCATAAGGACACAATTCAAGAGGAGTTGTCAGACATATGATAGCTCCTCCAGAATATTGGGGAAGCATAAGTAGTGGGGAGCAGCATAGGAATAGGGCCATCAACTTCACAAACAGGAGAACAACCTGAAGAAAGTGAAAGGTATACAATCCACACAATACCACAATTGAGTGCAACATTCCACATTACACCCATCATGTTGTGCATGGATGCGATCATGGGGAAGACACCCCTAAAGGAATTATCTCAATTGCAATTGGTATTGTCGTGGATGCCATCCGAGGATATACATAAATTACAGGTTAGTGTTACGCATGAGGTATAGTATCATGCATGCATGAACACAACCGAACTACAATAGGAAAAATATAAATAGGATGCGCTATAATTGATATATGAGCAAGCCAAGATTGAGACCCAAGAGGAGAATTGGAACAAAACGTGATCGAAACTTATGAGAAGATTCCAAAGACCGTGCAGAGGGCCGAACTCATAGCTACCGAGAAGATTGATTGATTGCACTAGAAATCAAATAATATCAACAAGAGATCAGGAATCTCTGAGAGTAGCTCACACCTACCACTCCACTGGAGGTAAGGGAGAAAAGGAAGCAAGAGGCAATAGAGAAGCTACAGGAGATATAACAATAGGTCAATGTAGCAGCTGACTTGTTCGATAAAGTAGCACAGATTTGGACGAAGCTAGAAGAGGATCACCAAGTCCAACAGTGTGACAAGGAGTAAGAAAGGATAAGCACAACTATCCAGGACCTCAAGCAGAGGAAAATGACAATGTCCATCACATAGTGCATCAAAGGAACACAGGATATGAAGATACTTCAAGCAAAACTCACCACTGCACAAATGCATAAAAAGGAGCGTCAGGCTCAAATGGAACTGCTTCAAGAGCGAGTAGCCAAAGTTATTGCACAAATAGAGGAAGCTAAGAAGTATATGGTGTAGACCCAGATAGAGTGTGCAGGGTTGATTAGTGATGATATTGTAGTGTATACAGTAGACACACTCAAGGAGAAGACAATGCAAGTTCAAACTCAAGCAAAGGAGCTCACAAAAAAGTTCCAATCCATCACCATGGAGATCGATTGGGCACACAAAGGATAGGTGGCTCGGGATGAGCCACATGTCAGTGTTGGGGATCTCTTGGATGCAGGCTAAAGAGGAAAGAAGGGTTATTTTAAGAAAGAAGGCATGCACAGGGAAAGTGATAGCTGGAAGGAAGAGCAACATGCACGCATACATGGAAGACCTAAGCAATCTAGGGTTAGGGTTTTTGCAATACATTGTAATGGCTGGCGAGCCATAAATGTATAAAGAGAGATACCTAGGTCTCATAGAGGGGGTGTGTTTTGGTTTATATAGAGAGTCTAGAAGAGGAGTAGGTGAGAAAGAGGATGAGTTGTAATATTTTTCTATATGACCTAGTTTTTTAAGTTGTTGAGCTGAAGAGGAATGAGGAGGGCAGATCTTGAGGGTTAGATCATATGCTGAGGAGCCTGGTGCAATCTAGTCCACCTCACCATAGATCTCGACCCAACCAAGAATATTTGTTAAGCATGCGAAGCTATCATTTTCAGACGACTATAATAAAGCGAAGAGACAAATCTTTATGGATGTAGCCCAGAGGAGGGTAAACCATGGTAAAACCTTTGTTATGTGATTGAATGCATGTATTTCTTTACTGTCCTCAATATTTGTTGCTTTACGTTCCAAATGAGTTGGTTATATTGCATGCATAATCATGAATGATAGTTTACTACATTAATAAGTTAAGTAGAACCCTCAACACACTTCCCAGATCCCCAATCAATCCCAGGCTGTGAACACCTAAGTATTGAAGCCACTCATTAAGACTATCTTGGGTGAGATTGTGCAGTACACTTTGTGTGTTGCATTGCCTTCTGTTTTACCAGGGGGTCCAATAGTTTTAGAGTCTTTGTTGGAACCCCAGGCAGACATGAGCCTTGGTTCACTCAAGATATAAAGAAAGAGAAGAATAATAACCAACACACTTTCTTCCTTCTGCACACTTTCCTTCCTCTGTGCACTTCCCTTATACTTAGGTTTTTCTCCCAACATTGTATCCAAACTTTCATGTGTAATAGGAACTCAACACTCACCTGTGGCTTGTCCCGAGACACTCATGCCTATTTCCTATTATTCCATGCCGAAATTAATAGTCAAGAGGCAGACTTAGCAAACTCTACCTATTTGAAAACAATGACCTTCTTTGCTTCTATCTCCTCTATGGCCTACGAGGTCAAGTCTATGAGTTTGTTCTCTATTTCCACCATTTCTTGTTTGAACTTACCTTGTATAGTCGCCAATTCTCAAATAATCCTTATATCTCTTATTTCCTTTGTCCTAGTCATTGTTGAAGGATATCTTTCTAGTCCTCGGGTATCTCCACTTCTACATATGCATGTCGCTGAACTAAAATGGATACCATACACCCTACTGATGGAAGTATAGTCACCTTTTCTACTACCTCATGTACCTATTCCTATGCTTCCCTCAACCTGGCCACTATGGCCTTTATTTTTGTGTCTCCCATGAGCTCTTCCCACACCTACACACTCTCCTCACAAATTTTTGTGCATTCATCCTCTATTTTCTCCATCTTGTAATTTTTTGTCATCGCCATCCGTACCCTACCTTCACACACCTCTGGTTACATTCCAGGCATGTTCTTCAGTTGTAAATCATGGATCTGCTCCTGAAATCCTTTAATTACTTCGCCAATCTTCAACAATTTTTCCTCCATAGTGGCTTTATTACCAGGGGAACTTCTGGTACTTTCTTGTATAATTTATATAAAAGTACTTGTGACTTCTGCACAATGGCTTGAAATTTATCCTTTTCCTATAGTTATTTCATGACCCTTGCCTCATCCCCCTCGTTAGTATTTATAACTTCCTATATTCATAATTCAATTTCCTTCTTTTGTTGAAGGGCCATATCGGATTGTGCTTTCACTTGGGGTATTTTATCCCTCATTTTGTCCAATTCTCGGTTCACAACGTCTTGTCTGTGCTTTATTGCTTTCAATAATCCTACTTGTAAGTCTTGTACACTTTGTATGGGTAGTCTTGATATGACTATATTAAGTTGGCCCAACGCCTTTATTTTCTCCTACAATTCACCCGCTGGAAACTCTAGTGCATATGCTTCAATCCATAAGTTTTGATGATACCTTGTTAATTGTGTCATGGACGTCTACGAAATTTTCACTTCTATCCTTGGTCCTATGGATGTGATGCAGGTTGTTTCTAGAATTTGTTGAAGTATCCCCAGCTGGTCCTGCACCTTCTTTTGTTGTTCCTCTTGTGTCTTTGCCACTTCCTCCCATATTTTCTCGGTGGTATCATGTATCTGGTACCCAATCCTATCCATAACATCATTAGTTAAGATATAAAATGGGGTCTTCTTCTGTGCCTTAATTTTCTTCCACACTCCTCCTGCCTATTTTTCCCCCTTATCCTTTTTTTTGAGCCCTACTTCAACGACTGTAGATTGACCAAGAATATTACCTACACCATTCATCTAATCCTGTTCTTCCTCACTTTTTTATTGGTCTTCATCCTCTTCTGAAGACCCTATATTTTCTGTTGGGCTCTTCCAGTCTTCCTCCCAGTCATTTATTATTAAGTTTACATCCTCTGTGGTCAACCGGTAACTGGTTGACAACCATTGTCGTGCATGATCCTTTTTGGCTTGGACATACAGATGGTGCATGTTGGCTCTGAATAGTGTGATATCCTTATATGTGATGACTACTTCCTATGATATGTGCGAGGTGGTCTCCACTATAATATTCATGAACTGAAAATAGCTATAAAACATGGCATTGTTATTGTTCTACTACATCTTGATTGTTGTGTGCCACAAGTTGGAATACCTAGAAGCCAAAGAGTTGCAACCTGAAGTGTGCATGTGTTGGTAAAATGCATGATCTTGCCACCTGACTAGCGTAATGAGGATGAGAAACCATGTGTAGTGGAATTTAGTTCCCTTCTCCTGGGCCTCCATGCAATCTTGTAGAAGCTGGTTGACTAAAAATGTAGCCTAGTTCATCTGAACTCCTTCCTTGCATTTTTTTGTTGCTGAAATTATTGTAGTAGGTACTTTGTCTTTACGAAATTTGTGCAACCATTTGTGGGCTGAAACCTACATGGAAAACCTACCATCCTTGTCGCTAATGCTATTGACATCTAGACCCCTCTTTCCTATGAATGTGTCAAATTTTTATTTCATGGATTCAAGGAGGATGCGCTCTCCCATTTTGTTGAAAAATAGTGTTGGGTCTTCACCTTCTTTACACAACCCTGTGATATACACAATCAATGTAGTATCATTTGATATCTGGGGATAGAGGCAGAGTCTCCCCCCATGAATGCAACTGAGTGACATTTTTACACAAACATTAATCTCTGTACTTCATCTGAAATTTGGAATTTTGAACAAGTTCAATATCGCTGCTTTCTCTAAGCCTGGCGGCCATTCTTGTGGCTCTACCATAATTTCTCCTATTCCTGGGATGATCTTTGTGCATAAATACTGATCCATATAAAATTCAAGAAATTTTTGTGTATCTGTGATATCGTGGTCCATAAACTTCAAATTGGATATCTTCCCGAGCATGTCTACATCGCTACTGACATTGACCAGAACTAGTGTTATCGACATTGGATACTTGGAATTCATTGGTAAATTTATTGGCGGTGCATCATCCTTCCTTGGGGGTAAATATTCTATGTGAAAAACTATTGGTGGCACCAGAGTTGAATTTTTGGATACCTCCTCCACCTCCATGTCTGCTATTGGTCGTTTTAGTTGTTTCTTCACTATGCTAGATTACCCTCCCACTCTTAATGGTGCCAGTCTATTTGTGTGATTAAATCTTGGACTAACTCTATGTGTCTGTGTGGGTTGTGTGAGCTTGAATATGGTAGTTCGACTTTGGTAATTTGGCTTTGTTTTCTCCCACTTGCATGCACCAAATGACTTAGAGTTTACCGAATTCTTGTTGTTTGTGTGCTTTTGTGCCAAGTATACTTGTCTCATGCTTCCTTAAATGCCTTGTCCAATATGTCGTCATGGTGGGTGGGAGGTTAACTAAATGCTCCTTTATTGCTAAATTTGTCTTATGATTTTCCTCTCATATTGTTGATCTCTTTGTGATTTCCAGTGGATTTTCCAATTTAAGACTTATACAATACTTTTATGACCTGTCATGTTGGCGGCCTAACTGTCATTTCCATGCCTTACAACTCTTAATGGTATTGTTATTTCCAAATCGCGCATTGGGTCTTTGTTGTGTCATCAATATCTTATGCAGCCGATCTCATCAGTGTCTTGGTGTAGTGTTCTTTTGATGTTTGAGGATCATTCCTTTTGCACAAGTTATGATACCTTGGTACTCAAATACTTTTTTTTTCCTATATCTAATTTTTATTTTATCTTCTTCCTTTCTATACTTTTTATTTATATCTAATTTTTATTTTATCTTCTTCCTTTCTATACTTTTTATTTGGTTTCCCTTATCTTTCTTGCTACTATGGTACAACTACTATAATACATGGGTTATGGTGCAACCCGGATTACTGCGTAGGCTGTTGACTATCTCTATATAGTTTCAACCGACCCCCATTCACCATTCCCTCCAGGACTTGTCCATTCAAGGTTTCCAATTGTGCAACACTTATATCAGTTATTTATTGGATCACATAAGTTCCTGAACAGTGCATGCAAAACTTCCTAGGATGCTACATATACTTATTGTCATAGAGTAGTACATGTTGGAGAAATTTATATTTTTGGCACACTAGTTTAGTGGGAGTTAACTGACTAGTTCTATTTTAGACTTTCTAATTTTAGATCATCACTATTATGCATTCATTCCTAAGATAGGATATCATTGCCAATATGAGTGAATATCAATCACTCATTAGATATATCATAATATACATTTATTCTCATCCTTCATATTGTATCTCTCTTCCTTTTCTTGATAAGCTTTGTTTGCGTATGCTTTAGCTAGGTCTCCTGTGTAGGTTTCCCTAAAACACTTGTTCAGGAAAAGATATGAAATGATCTTACTCAAACATTTTCAGATCCCGCTTGGCTAAAGTAATATAGATGGGAATATCACCCTATGTTTATAGCCATCAAAATTGGTATCCTAATTCACAAGTATTGATTACAAGTTCTTAGGATGGTTTTTTTATAAATAAAATCTTGCTAAAAAATTCATTATTTATGTAATTTTATGAACATAATAGATGCTGAAATAAATATAGAGACATAAGTAAAGACACCAAGTCAATAATCAAAACAGATGAGACATAAAGCAATCGTTTATTTCATTCCAATTCATCAAAATAATCGGTCTCTTTACAAAATTTCCTGAGGAAGTTTTGGACCAAAGTCAAACTTAGATGTCCCCGATGAAACATACAAAAGGACTTCTAACAGAAAGTAAAAAACTGAACTTCAAAAGTTGGATCAGCTTGCCACAGATTGTTTCCCACTCGACTCTACACAATAGCATTTGTCAGTCATGAAATTTAATTCACAAACAAACAAGTCTACAAATACTATCAAATATAGATCAACACCTCTAAAAAAACAAGTTTCTGAATGATGTAATTCAACCCTGAATCTTGTTGTCTACAATAGGACCCTTCTATCATAAAAAATAATTAGGCTTCCAATGAATTAAGGAATGAATGAAAACTGAATTATCTCAACAAAACTCAAAGAGAAAACCTTTGTATGCTTCTTCTTATATTCTCCTTTGTTCCTCCTTTTCCTTTTGCCTTTAAGCAAATTAGAATTGGTTGAAATAGTTAAACTACTTCTTTAGTTAATTTAACTAAAAATCAACCAAATTTTTAGTTAAGGGGGAAAAGTAATAAAATCATAATAAGGGTTTTTAATAAATAATAACTAGTAGGTGGGATCCCTTGTGACTCCCTTTAGTTCTTTAACAATCATAATACAACTAGTTAATCAAACAAAGCATCCCTCCTTGTGACTCCCATCATCACTTTCATATTTTTACAATTTATATCAATGATAATTGAAATTATTTCCAAAATTATATTACCCATATATCCAAAAAAAAGTGTGCTCACCAAAATTTTAGAGGTCAATTGTTCTCAACAATTAATAAATTAAAACTTAAAATCCATATTTGCCACTCTGGGAGGCAATATTTCCCTTGTTGTTGTTGTTGCCTTTAGATCTCTTTGAATTTTCCTTAGGCTGTGTGGAGCCTTTAGGCCTAATCTCACTAATCACATGAGAGAAATCATCTCTCAAATGCATGTGGGAGGACATGGATTTGCCAGAGTCATTTGAGGGTGAGGAAGGGGAAGTAGTGGCTTTAACTTTGTCAAGAGCATGGTGGGCCTTGGTTTTTAACCTTTTTCTTGCATGAAAAGATTGTACTTGTGAGTGGACAAGGGCATCTTGGGCAATTTGATTAATAGGTGGAGGGGCAGGTAGAGATAATTTAGGACAACCACGATGTTGGGAGACTGTCGGGTGGACAATCTCCTTCCATCCATCGTTTTCAAGGACTTCAGGTTGTAGTGAAACATGAGGAGGCACTGGGATACCAGGGACTTATGGGTCTTGGAAGGGAGGCCTTTCAGGCCTAGGTTGGACCACTCCTTTCCCAATCCAGTTAAAAAATCCATCTTGAAATAGTTGGCCTAACTCTTGCAAGTTTGCATCAAAGTGTATAGATAATCTTGGCCTTTTAGGGCCCCTATTCCAATTTCTTCTTCCTCGGTTACCCCGTCCATGGCTACCTCTGATGAAAAAGCTCATTCCTGTATGCATTATTGATTAGATAATAGTTTCTTTAACAACCATACATGACAACTCTTTTAAATATGAAATAAAATTTGTCTCAACAACATATCAAACTCATGCAATCCAATCCATACAAATTGTTTAATAGTTGTCAATGAGAAGGGGGTGAAGAAGGGTTCTGGGATATGTGAGGGATTGTATTGAGAAAAAAGTGTTAAAATGAGGGGGAAAAGATCATGATTACTGCTCACAGACATCAAACAATCAACTGTATCGTAAACCAAAAGAATATATCATTGTAATTCATCCCTGTGCAATCTCTTTAACTGTTATAATATAGAATTTATCTTATCTATAATGAAATTTTAAGAACAGGGATTGGATAGTGAATGTGGGAAGGAGAGGGGAATTTCAATGTGCGAAAAGTGAAATAATGGTAGGGAAAAGAGCGAATATTGTTCGAAAAATGAATTAAGTAATCCATAAAAGTAGTTATGTATTCGATACAACTCTTCCAACACCAATTAAACAATTATTGTGACCAATTAAACAATTACTATATGTTAAAACGTGTTCATTGTCCCATATTCAATTTCTTTAAAAATTTTCAATTAACACAGTGTATAATCATACTCAGAATCATCATGACTTTCATCGATCTTGTTAAAATAATTTTGTTTCTTTTCATTTCCTTCCCTTTTATATTTAAAACGAAATCCAAAGGAACACACATTCATATTGCTTCAACTATGTTCATCATATAAAAACATTAATCACTTCCCATAATTTCTAAATCCTCAAATCAAACATAGACATAGGTCTTTCCTGAGTTGAATAGACTATTTTAAAACATGCCCGATTCCATTTTTTTGACAGTATTAACAATTAAATTTGCAATGAAACCATACTACAAAAACCACGTGCTTCATCTCTGATGGTGCAATAAAAAACGATGCACGATGTCTCCATAAATCATACACAGTGGACAACCAAGTCACATTCATCAACTCTTCAACTTGCAATAATCCTGATCGGGACAAATTAAACACACAACAACCACCAAATTCAATTTATACCACGCTATAGGTAAACATAGACCAACACATAATGCAAAGAGGCATATTTGTGACTGTACATTGCCATTTACTCCTAATCAATTAATTTATAAATATGTTGAGTTATCGATTCAACTGACACAACGAAAGGAGGTAGTGACTGTATACCAATTATCATTTCCAATTAAAACTCTCCAACAACCTGATCAAATAGAAACAAGCCAATAATCAAAGACATTGTCAATACTACTCAAAAAACTTATGAAAGTCAACAAGATACCCGACAGAGTGTGATTGGTTGATTTTATCAAAATCGAGCTCTGTAACCAATGAACATAAGAAATAATCAAGGGTTTGCTCGGTCACCAAACACAAGGAGACTGGAGGTCAACCTTATCAACAGTAGGTGAGAACCTTCAAGACAAGCATGGTGGAACCAAAAGCCTTATAACCCTTATCTTTGTAAAATAGAGTGACAGTTCAACACTAGGTAGGGTAGGCCACGATTCAAAGGAGCAACGATTGCTCACTGGAGAGTAACCAATACCAAGAACGCACAGAGGCATAACCCTCGTGTTTTTCCCAATAGCCGAAAAATGTTGATGAAAATGTAGAGCCCAGGTACTACCAACAACCCTAAAGCATACTTCTTGGCATAATGGCCACCCCATGACCAATTGTGTTGATGTCAATGATGCAAAATAATCTCACAACCAGGTGAAAAAGATATACAGTGACCAAAAGGTGTTTTGAAACATACACATCAACCCCATAACACCAAATACAACCGGGTGTGGTTACCAATAATTGTGAGGAGGCAGACAACAAGGATAAACAGAGAGAAATCCTCTAGAAAAATACCCATAAAGACAATAGAGAGGCATCATAGTTTCCACCACACAGAACTTCTAATGAAATCACAACTTCAGCCATAGATTTTTCCATTTGTAATGAATAATACACACAATCATCCCAGAGAAAACACCACATGTTTACATAGTTTCCAATCTCAAAAAAACATAGACCAACACATTACCAAGCCAATGTTCATTTCATACACAGAGAAAATTCATGGATGGGTGAAAAGAACCATACCTGTAACCAATGGATTTAAAAATGTGAGCTAGTTGAGCAATACCCTCTATGCCTGAATCTTGGAGATTAACCATAGAAAAACCAAATGAACAATAACCATGCTAGGGTGATAGCCCAGTGGGAGAAGTATGGAGTGACGTTTATTTACTGCACGTCACTTCCATCCTCCATTTCATTCAATTTTGTAGTACACGCCAGCCAGCCAAACCATACCATTAATCCATGCCATTAATTCCATGCATCAAAACTTGCACATATTTCTTTCCAATTGCACCACCCCAATCCAAATTAACCATTGCCAAAATAATACTATAACATATATCAAATGCACCCAATATAACTCAATATAATTCGTATAGCCACTAATCATGCTAGTTAGGACTAACAATAATTCCTTTTTAATTTCATTTACACATAGTATAGCATAGCATAGTATAGTATAGTTCCTTTCTTGGATTTGTTTCATATTTCTCTTGTCTCTTGCTGTTACTAACATGTTTCTGGTGTAGGTGTAATTGGTAATGAATCATTGCAACAATGGAAATGTAATAACAGTAAATATAAGACATTCATAACATGGAATTTTAGAGCTTAGAATAAAGGAATCAACACATAAAATGCATTATCCATCTGCCATTATGTCACAAACAAAACCAATATTTCATCATCAATCATGTAGAACCCTGTAAGAAGAATTGAAACAATAGCATGAAATGTGTGATAATACTATCTTTGATCCTGTAGTCTACAAGGGGGTCCCACCTACTAGTATTATATATTGTTAGCATAGTTTAGATAATAGGCTTTAAGCAATACTTTGTGCGTGAAATCCTCATTGCGATTTTTATCGTCAACAAATTGGTGACTCCACAGGGAAATATGTTTCCAATAGATTAGAACTTGGAATGTATGGTTTCATAGACCAAGAACAATGGATCAAGAAGGTATAACCAAAATGATTATGAAAAAAATGATTGGTTGTATATCCATAGAAAAAATCTTTGTACCTGGAAATGGTTGTCTTCTTTGAGCAAGTCGATTTCTTCCATGCTGATGATTTCCTTGAGCAGAGGATGTATTATTTCTTTGTTCTACAGATTCAATTCTAGCACCCTTTTTTTTACTCCTCCTTGGTGGCTGATTATCTTCTTTTGTTTCTGCAAGTTTGTTGTTGTCTTTGGTTGTAGATTTGACAAACTTGATGAATTCTTTGTTGCTTGGATGACCACTACTTGATCCCTCTTCATAACCCAAACCAGTCTTCAACAAAGGAGATCTTTGTTTGCTCAGAATGTCGTTTAATTCTGCTGAGGCTTTAATGCTTGGAAGATTTTGGACATACAATGCTTTAAACTTCTCCATCTCATTTTTGTTTTTTACTACCTCTTCTTCCAAGGCTTCACATATTTTCTTCTTCTTTGATAACTGTATTTTCAGAATGTTCTTGATTTTCTTTGCTTCTTCTAATTCCATTCTTAGCAGGTAAAAGTCTTCACTTGGTTCTTTACCATTCTTTTCAAACTGCATCAACAACTGTTTTTGTTTTCTCTTCTTAAGTCTGAGTCTGTCAATCTCTTCTAAGGCACTGATCATCTCTCCTTCCAAGTCAACCACAAATTATCCATCATTAACATCGCTCCATGTGATTTTTTTATCATAATCCTCTTTGGACATAAGCATAAATTCATTAACATTATCTTCACAAGAAGAGTCACTATCTGTGTCTCCTAAAGATTCATCATTGTTTACACATAAAATTTTATTTTTACCAAATCTCTTGGATTTGTACTCCTCTTCACTTTGATAGTTATGGTCCTTCTTCTTATGTGGACACTTAGATTCCAAGTGACCTATCTTTCCACAGTTAAAATATTTGAAGGGAAACTTGCCTTGATACTTGTCTGATCCTTTCTTTAGTCTTCTCACAAATTTTTCTTCAATTTCATCAGGCTGAATCCTCATTCTTATCTGCTTTAAATTATGCTTCTCTAGTGATGGATTTATCTTTACCTATCCTCATTTCATATGCATTCAACATTCCTAGAAGTTTATCAAAAGGCAGAGCTTTTAGATCATCAAGTTCTTCTATAATAGAGACCTTTGGGTTGAACCTATCTGGCATAGATCTCAAAATTTTATGAACTAACGAGGCTTCCTCAATTTTTTCACCAAGTCCTATAATTTCATTTACTAGTTATTCAACTCTTAGAAAGTACTTTCCAATAGTTTCATATTCTTTCATCTATAGTTTTTCAAACTGTACTTTGTAGGTTTGAATCTTGGCATCCTTTACCTCATCATTACCTTCATAACTGCTAATGATTTTGTCCCACATGTCTTTGGAAGTTTCTAAGTGCATAACTTGTACAAATTTTGCTTCTGCAAGCCCACTCAAAATAGCATTTATAGCCTTAGCATTGAATTTGAATTCTATATTGTCATCCTTATTAGCTAGTACAATTGGCTTTACATAACCAGTCTCTACCACATCCCAGACATCTTCACCTAAATCCATTATGTAGGTTCTCATCCTAATTTTCTAGAAGGCAAAGTTTGTTCCATTGAACAGGGGGGCCTTATTAGTTGAAGTTCCTTCATGGCTAGTCATTTTTAAGCTCTAGGACCTACCCTTAGATAAAAGGGTCTGACTCTGATACCAATTGTTGGACAACTGAGAGGGGGGGCTAAGTCATTTGTTACCGTTCTTAAACAATTATGCTTATTTTAAACTCTTTACAAAGAACTCAATGACAATCACAATAATGCAGGGAGGTAAGCAATAGAATATTCAACACCAATCACACACATGAAATATACAAACAAAAATATTTCCCGAGGAAACCCATAAACAGAAAAAACCTCTTCTTCTTGATATGATAAGTAATCTTTATTTTGTGTACATTGTCATTATTATGAGAACCAACTCATTGTGAGGATACCACCTCTATTTTGCAAGCTGCAACTTACTGAGAGCACCAACTCTCTGGTTTCTCTAGCACCCAGTAGAAGGAAGCACCAACTCCCTGGTTTCTCTAGCACCCACTAGAAGGAAGCACCAACTCCTTAGTTACTATAGCACCCACTAGAAGGAAGAACCAACTCCCTAAGTGTTCCAGTACCAACTGGATGGAAGCACCAACTTCCAGTCACACAGGCACCGACCTATATAATAGAGAACAATAGTTCTCCCTTGCACCACCCTGCCACTCTGGTTTTTCTGGTGCAACCAGATGGAAGCTACAACTCCATGTTTTCAAGAACCCACTTAAAACTCCAAGGAAAACAATCCTCCCTAACACCTCCCTACCATCCTAAAATATAAATCTTTGATTTTCATAAATTTATCACAATGATACAATATTTATCAATGGTTACTAGTCTCATCATTGTTCTGCTACACTGCTCTGCTCTACCTACATTAGTGTCTTCCTGCATGCATCCCTTGTGCTTCATGTTCTTCTACCTTTTATGCTCTATGTGCCATGTCCATTCTATGCGCTATGCCTCTTCTGTGCATTTCAGTTGTTGCACACATGTTATAACAAGGTTTGCCTTACCATTGCTATTTTGCATAGAGGGCCTTTTTCCATTTCCCTATGCAGAGTTGTCATCCCTTTTTGATGAATCCAGAGGCAAAAATATACATTTTTCTACATATACGCTCCCTATATGCTATGTAAGTTGCGTATACGCTAGTTTCTCCACTACAACCCACGTACATCAGGATTTGTGCCAGAAAATACAAAATGAAGTTGGGTTTCCATGTCACGACAGGAGATCTCTGATCCTTGGCCTTCCATATACTAGAAACGTTCCAACTTGGCCCTTCGGTTGCATTATGAAGTCTATAAAATCACAATTCCAAGCTATGGAAAAGAGGAGAAAGCATTCAACTTTGAGAGAAAAGTTACTCTGGAGAAATTACTTCATATTGAGTCTGCATCCCTTTGTCCCTCAAGTCTAAGATAGTGTTCAGCCCCCAAGCACTTTCTCTAATGTAGAGAGAACCTCATTGACTCTCTCCTATAAGCTTTCCTTTGGTGGAGGCCTAGTTGGAAGGAACTCTATTTCTTGGTTTCAAACTGTGCCGACACAGAAGTCTGTAATGTTGTCACTTCTACTGATCAATTATTAATAGAAATATTCCTTTCCCGTCCTATTCGTATATTGCAAATATATGATTATTATCCATGGGCATGTTTGTAATGTTTATTAATGGATTATTCTATTTGATGTGCTAAACCATTTATATCATCACTATATACTTTCTTTGCTCATTTGTTTAGAACTTATTGTAGGTGTAAAGCTTTGGGTCGATGTTCTCAATGGTGGAACATCATCGAATGTTGGATCGAGGTAGGCCTCTTTATTATCTTGCACATTAGTTTATATAGCATATGTTGGAATTGAGTTGATTTATGAAGTCATACATGTTTGTTGTGGTTTGCCCTTGGCTGTAGAGAATGTTTCCCTCATAACCAAAATGGCGACTCCACTGGGGATAGATCTTCCTTCTAAGGGTTGAAGTACTTTTTATTCTTACATTGCTCTTTTTCCTTTGTGTTTCTTGTTATACCACTGCTTGATAGATTCCATTCCCTCTGGGTCTGAGTTTTCAACCTTCTTGCCCTTTCCTGGCCTTGTTTCAAATCCTATATGCTCCTTTTGCCTTGACAATCGCGTATACACTCTTGTTGTCTCACTGCAAGATGCGTATATACACCATGTTCTCCTAAAAAGTCATGTATACCACTTCCCTTTGCTTGATTTCTTGGTTTAGTGATTGTTGGGTGGGATTTTATGATTGATGAGCCTTCTTAGGTCTCTATAGTGCTTGTTGGGCTTCTTTGGGTTAACGAGAAACCTATTGGGAGTTGAATTTTTGGGCGTAGTATTTCTCTTTGTTTTAAATTTTTGGTTGCCCTTGAACCCTGGGCTGATTTCTTGGATGCTTGGTATTCTGCTTGAGTTATTTCATTTATACACAATAGAATTTCTATATCAGGTTGTTTTCAGTCCATGCATTTTCTCTTTAATATATTGAAAATACAAAGAAAATAGGCATTTTGCATTGGTTAGCATTTTTTTCTTTGAAGCTTTATCATTAGCT
This sequence comes from Picea abies, assembly GCA_900067695.1. Lineage (NCBI taxonomy): Eukaryota > Viridiplantae > Streptophyta > Pinopsida > Pinales > Pinaceae > Picea > Picea abies. Next base: position 10,174 of record CBVK0100589633.1, on the reverse strand, counting down.
TAGTTCATTTAGAAAAAGATTGCATTTTACTTCTAAATTGTAGAGTTGAAATTGAAAATTGCACTTTTTTTATTAGCATATCATTCATTGAAAAGTTAAAGATAGACTTTGCATTATATTCATATTCATTTTCTTGCAGAGTCATAACATCATGAGTTTCACTTCCATACCCTTTTGAGTAATCACATCCAATAAAATTTATGCTTTAAACTAAAATTGATTAGTCATGATTTTATTTTTAGGGTGCACAAACTAGTCTAGGATTTAGTGCCTTGGAATAGGATTTTTGTGAGTAAACTTCTCCAAGGCAATTAAATCAACATATGTGTCTAAGACAGGGAGTTGAGAAGTCCATTGTATAATTGGTAAGATCAGGAGGCTCCACTCACACCAGAGTTAATCATGAGGTCGTGTGAAGTTAGTTGAAGGGATAACCCCTGGATACTCACCTAGTGTCAGAGATATTTCTGTGGATTTATTCATATTTGGGGATCTTTCTAGTACCCATACCTCTGTGAGAGGTAGTTCTTTCAAGGTTTTGGGCTTTGCTACCCTTCCCATACGGTGATCTGGACTTACAACTTCTCGCCTGTGCATTGGTTATACAGTGTTTTATTAGTTGCTTGACTTAGGTATCTCATAGGTTACTTGCAGGGATTATTCTACTTGTACCCTGGGTTGGATAGGGGTTGGACAACACACATCCTTTATGGAGGATTACCTCTCCAGGGGTATCTGATCAACTGGTTGTTAATCCCATGAGGGCCCCTATAACTGATTTTGTTACCTCCAAACTTTAGCAAGGAGTCTCATGTCCCTCTTGGACGAGACATACCTTCTTTAGCAAGGGAGGCCACTCAACCACTTTAGCCCGTTTGCATGCATATTGGCCGTTTGAATTTTTGGTATGCTCTTTGACTACTAGTTGGCCTTAGGAGTCTATTTTGGGTTTAATCATTATGGAAAATGGATTTTCTTTTTCTCCCTCATTCACTGCTACCCACCCCATGATGCCTACTCATTTCATGGGGATGAACCCTTCCACTTTTTACAATGGTATGCATAACTACAAAGCTTAGTCAGCACCTTGGGTCCCGAGCCATTTTTCTGTTGATATTCTTTCCCCCGTGCAATCCTATCCTTGGCCCTCATATATAAATCCTAGCCTTGGATCTAGAGGCACCATGGCTCCTATGCGTACTTCTTCGTTTGACATGAGTCGTGCCCCCATGGGAGGTTGGAACCTTCCCCTTTATGGATCCAATTCTATCTATGTTATTTCAGGATCGATTACTCAGATGGGTGCTTATCCCACTTATTATGCCCACCCATGTATCTTTCAACCGCCATGTTAGTTCCTTTGAACAAAGTTTCCATGACAGGTCCTCAAGTACCCCCATGTCTTTCATATGGGGAGAATCAATTTTCTGTTCTGGCTACCCTCTTTATGAGACCCCTTCACAAGGGGAAACATATATCCTCACTTGAATAATTCTTACCATACCTCAGTCTCTTCACAAACCTCAGTGATGATGCCCATCCAAACCTCTTCGGACCATTTTGAGATTGGCCACCACTATTCTGGGCAGGGAGAGGGGGTACACCAAGATCCTTCCTGGCCTACAATTTTTCAGAATCAATCTTTCCCCAGACCTTGAAATCAAATGCCAAAATCTATTGCCAACCCATTCACTGTCATTCGTACTGGTGCTTCATCACCAACCTCTTCCAGTCATGTTGGAGATGGGTCAAATTTTTCTACAAACTATGTCGACAACTTGCCCCCAACCTCTGGCAATTGTGTTGGGGGAACCATTCTTTTTACCCCAAATCATAGCTGTGTCATGTCTCTAGCCTCTATTCATCATGAAAGAGACAAATCTCTTTCCCCTGCTAGTTGCATCGAGAAGCCTATACGTCTCAGACGTAAGCCTAAATTCCTTTGCAAGACTTGAGAAGGAAGTCACCTTACTCATTTTTCCCCAGCTACTGTCGGGATACCAGAAGCGTGGGGCTCACCTGAGATCCCTTCAGATTCTAAGGCATCCTTGGTTTCTCCTCACACCACTTCTCCTTTGATCATCTAAGTGGTTCCATCGACGCAATCTTCTCCCGACCTCACCCCCTTTGTCTAGGGTGAAGTGTCTCCAGTCCCCATTAATATGCATCCTCTTCAACCTATAATTGAAGAAGTGGCCACACCAATGCAATATCTAGTCAACCTTGCTTTCCCTGAAGAGAGTAATGCACCTTTCATTCATGTCATCAACATTTCAAATATTCCCCCTTTTGACCAAGAGATATTTACTCTTTCCTCGAATGCTCTCCCTCCAAGTCCTGATGAGGTTCCCTTTGATTGGGACGACCTAATGGGGAATCACATACCCCCACCTATGTCTTTTCCATTAAGAGACATTATTCGAACCATCACAGAGACTGTATCCTCCGTTAGCACCTTTTTCTCTTCGACTTGGAGAGATCTGGGTTTTCCCAAGCTCTTGTCAGCTATCCGTGAGATACTGACTTTCCACAGAAGATCGAGATGGGAGCCTTGGCCTCCCCCTTTACATGTTGATTAAGATAGAAAAACTAGTCTTAGTCAAGCTCTTTTTGACTCGTTTAAAAACCAAAAATATTGTTGAGTGATTTGTCCCTTTCACACTCGTTAATTTGGATTTGAAAGGTTGTGAGTCTTAGTTAATCTCTTTTCCAACTCGTTATCAAAAATAGAAAATATTGTTGAGTGAACTTGTCTTTGTCACACTAGTAAATTGGATTTGCAAAGACGTCTATTTGGCACAAGTTTACCCCTTTTTTCACACCAAGTAGACTAAAAGAGATAAAAACGGATATTTTTTGGCATTAAGTTGTGATTGCATCTCATGCCCTTGCTTGCAGTATTGAGCCTTTAGTCGGTTCTCGTTTTGCGTTATAAACCGTTTCTTAAGCACTTTTTGCATCCTCAACCAAGCAGAGCCTTTTTTATATCCTTCACAATTTGACACCCTATACCCTGGAGAGAACATCACCCCAAGTGTCCATCTCTCGCATGCATTTCCTTGCATTAAGCATAGGTATGTTCCACTGTTGGAACTAGTTTTTCTTACTTGCGACACTCGTTTCCTCCTCTGTATCATAGCATTTATTTGTTATGAAAAAACAAAAAAAATACGGGCAGGAAGGGAGTACGATATTATAATTGGCAGTAGTCATGTCGCCTTTGAATAGAGAACAAAGTTATTGAGTCCCCGCATCATCATAATTTTGGGTTTATCATGGACTTAGGAAGTTGATCTCATTACAGAGTTTTCTCTACCAGCTGGTTACTCTTCTAGTCCCTATAGAAAATGATATTGATGCCTCCTGCATCTAATAATCACATCATTGAGTCTATGTTGCCGGAGTCCACCATATGTCTCATGCTCTTGTTCAAAGGAAGTCTATTAATAATTGATCAGTAGAAGTCTATTAATGTTTATTAATGGATTATTGCCAGAGTCCACCATATGTGCTAACCTCTTTATATCATCACTATATACTTTCTTTGCTTGTTTGTTAAGAACTTATTGCAGGTGTAAAGCTTTGGGTTGAAGTTCTCAACGGTGGAACATAATCGAACATTGGATCGAGGTAGGCCTCTTTCTTATCTTGCACATTAGTTTATATAGACTATGTTGGAATTGAGTTGATTTCTGTAGTCATACCTATCTGTTGTGGTTTACCCTTGGCCGTAGAGAATTTTTCCCTCGTAAAAACACAACCTACTTCTACTCACATGAATCACTCTCAACAACAACAACTTCCTCTTCTCTATTCTGCATGTATTTATAATGCCAAGTCCTCTTCTAGATCATACACCTAACTCTTCATCCCTTCTAGCAATTGCACTGAGTCTGTTATTCATCCATGGATGTTATGTTGAGACTTTTCATCATCATTAGTGGTCATTCCTGAAATTATTTTCCTTTTCTAGCAATGTGACCCTTTGTCTTCTTTGTCACAATTGAGATTATCCTCTATGTTACAGTTACAGTCTTCAATCCTTTTTCCATATGTCAATTGTCTCTATGTTGAGTCCTAATTCCACTGGAAATTACCTCAAGACTCTTCATCTTCTCTAGCGATCACCCTAATATTCTTTGAATTCTCTGGTAGATGCAATCAATTATTTTCTACAGTTACAATCAGTCTGTCTCTAGCAGTTACTGAGAGAACCTCCACACACTGATGTCTTTAGCGCCTTTTTCCATTTCTGAGAAATCTACACAGTGGGCGCTATATTTTTTGGCTAATCCCCTTCCTTTCACATGACCATCGACGGTGACCATATGCCTAACCAACATTCGTTTCATGATTTCACATTTTGGGTGAACGACTGCGAGTCACCTCGATTTTCCCTACTCATGAAACTCTGAGGTGGAGCCTATAAATGCTAGCTCCTTCCCTTCTCTTTCGCTGATGTGACCATTGGTTGTGACCAAAACCCTATTCAAAAAGGCATTTCATGATTTTGGCAATCTCTGTTGTAAAGCCTAGTGATGTTCTAGCTCCTCCCTTAACCTTCATCAATGTGACCACCAACTATGACTACTAGTTGTGGCCATAACCCTATTCGAAAAGGCATTTCGCGATTTCGGTGATCTCTATTGTAAAGCATAGAGACGTGTTAGCTCCTCCCTTAACCTTCATCAATGTGACCACCAGCTGTGACCAGGGGCCAGGCAAGAGGGGTGCTTCACGATTTCACATATCATGAACTCCTTCTATGAGTTTCCTTGAAACTCCCAACTTGTGAAGTTCTAAAATGCTTCATATCTGATCAACGATCGAGATCTCTCCCTCTGATTGATGGCTGCAATCAAATAACGACTACGCATGTCAGGAACTTAGACATGAGTCAACCCTGACTCTCCTGACTTATGATATTCCAAAAACCATGCTTGACATATCAACAGTCCATGATCATCTATGATCTGACGGCCCAGATCATTTCAGGATTTTGCATTTTGCGAAGTTAGAGGACTAACCTCCCTTCTTCTAACATCCGATTTTTCAAAACCCACTCCAGATCAACATCCCACATCCCTCTATGATCCAATGACAATGATCAACTCACGAACCCAGACTTCACAGTATCTGCGGACTTCTTAGCGCAGTTCTTTCTATTCGTGATTTCATGAATCTTCTTTATCAGCTACCACGTGTCCTTCCCAAATGAATGGGTAGGATTGTCGTGGCTCCTAGATCCTTGGGTATTTTCCTCATGCCTTCCCAAAATTTGTGAGCATCATATCAACGGCTCATAACTCCCCATGATATAACGGTCTATATCAACTTGTGAATTCACATTTCGCGGAGTTGGAGGATGGCTCTCGGCCATTATCCTCTTCACAGTTATACTAGATTTGACGACTGTTGGTCCTTGGTGCTCAGATCCAATGGATCATATCTGTACTTATCCTCTATGCTTCCTCTAGTCACTGGAATCTTATCTAATGAACATTGAGTATTTGGGGTTGGTGATCCAACGACCACTGTCGCTCCTCCTGAGCTTATGCATCCTCCCGACTTGGAATAATTTCTAAGTGTCAAAGGTTCTGCGAGTCTTGATGACTTTGGGTCTCGTCTGCATTTCTGAGAACACTATCTCTCCTGATATTTGGTAATGGAACTAACCTCGGCCCTAGCGCACACTTGTGCTCTGTGTGCAACTCTGTGCTATTCCTCCTAAGCTTTAACCCCATCCCTGGTGCACACTTGCACTCTGCATGCAACTCTGTGCTATTCCTCCTGAGTTTTGATTGCACACTTTTCCAGTAATCATGCCATCATTACTATTTTTCTTGTTGTTGTTATTTATTCTATTCTTGCCTATAAACATGCCATCGATGTTGTTGTTCTTTCCATCAATGAAAAACACACTCTGCCTGTAAACATGCCAACAATATTATGCAGACTAAAGAATTCTCTCTATGGCCTTAAGCAGGCACCTAGAGAATGGTATGGAAACCTGGATTCTTAATTTCTTTCACATGACTTTGCTAGATGTAAATATGATTCCAATGTGTACATGATGATGACTATTGACTCTTTGATGATTTTAGTACACTATGTTGATGATATTTTGATCACTGGTAGCTCTTCTTCAGCCATTTCTTTGGTCAAAGATATTTTACATGATAGGTTCTCTATGATAGACATGGGTCCACTACAATTTTTTTTTGTCTTGCGATCAGTCAGGATGCTTCCGGAATCAAAATTTCTGAGGCTAAGTATGTCAGGGATCTTCTGGATAGATTCCACATGACAAACTACAAGTCTACATCTACACCTTTTTTATCTAGGATCAGACTTGAGGATGGCGGGGATACACCATTAGTGGACAACACTTTGTATCAACAGTTGGTGGGAATTATTATGTATCTCACCCACACCCATCCAGATATCTCATATGAACTAGGAGTAGTTTCCAGATACATGCAGGAAGCCCATGATCTGCACTGGAAGGATCCCAATTGCATCCTCAGATATGTGCAAGGCACCATGAGTTAAGGGATTCATTATGCAGTTGGTTGTGCATTATATATCATAGGCTTTGTTGAAACAAGGTATGAATTGAAATCTTTTGCGATTCAGAATTCAGTGTTTCATAGAGCAGTCATTCCAAAGTTCACAACTCCAAAGTCCCGGTACCGAATTTCTGAAAGGGTTTTTTTATAAAAAAAAAAGAAAAAAAAGAAATATATAAAAAAAGGGGAAAACGAATGTTATAAATCCCAATGTGCTTATTCGCAAAGTACCTTTTAAGTGTGATTTATTAAACCCTTAATCACGATCAGTGAATCTTAAATCTTTCAGAGTTTCAAATTTCCTAGTAACAAAGTGCTCTTGAAATATAGGTCTACGGAATCCCGATTCCCGAGTTCTGAAAGTCTTAATCACGACTAATCTTGATTAATTAAGGTTTTAATACAGATGATTAACATCAGATTTAAAGATATTCACTTTTCACATTCAAGGTTGCATACGACATATCTCTTGGGGACATGATCCCCAAAACTCCGAAATGCGAAATCTTAAACTCTAAAACAAAGTCTAAAAATTGAATTAAGTCATTTTAAAACAAGATTAGTAATCAATAAACTTCCTTCAGGCTTCAGGATTCGGTGTTTTAAGAAACAGTCATTTCGAAACTCCAAGATTGAAATCACCGATATAGGATAATATCCATAATAGGATGGATTAAGATTTTTAAGTTTAAATGTGTATCTTTGAGATTATCTTCTTCATTTAAAACATTAAAGTCTTACTGCCTATCTCAGTATGTCCATTGAAAAAAGAGGTAAAAGAACTACAAGCTATGCATGTCGAATTTTATTCTTATCTTTTACAAAAACGAGTGAGTTGTTTTCATCCAGGCTTATAGATTTTCTCGTCTGCAAACAGGTTTTCAATCTAGTGTGAATGCTATGGCACCTAAGAGGGTACCTAATAAAGTTGAGGGAACTGCTGAAAGCACAAGTATGGAAGGAGATGTCGTAGCTGATATCACACCCATTGCTATTGATTCTATCAAATCTTGGAGGCAAATCTTCGAGAATCTAGATTACGAAATTAAGAACTTCTTGCATGATTCTGAGAACAAACTCTGGGACATAGAGGAGTCTGAACTTCACAAGATAGCAGCACACCCATGACTCATGCCATATAATGATATGATATATTTGGCCTTAGAGAGAGCAGACGCGAAGACAAGGAGCATTCTAGATAGTCATGGGGTTTTCATCGGTTCTTTCAGGTTGGAACATATACAAGTAATGTACATGCTACCCCCTAATCCTAAGTATATTTATAATGTTGAATTCATAACCGAATTCCAAAGAAAGGAATGCACAGAGTCAGGTCAAACATACCCTGATATAATTAGAGGCTGGTGGGGAGTGCCAGCAAAGTTCAGGGCCGATACTCATGGGAAATATGCCACAACCTCACTAAATGAATACATGGTCTATGTAGCCATGATGCTTTGTAGACTCTTTGGAAAGAAAGGCCTACTCATTTCCTTGTGGAATGGGTGCCTCTTCTTCATGAAGTAGTTGAAGGTTTTAGTTTCAACTAGGACAAAATATTATCAGACAATTTATCTAGTAACAGAGTATCAAAATGCAAAGTCCAAGGGCCAACCAGTGGCCTTCTATATGTCTACCTACATTGTGGACACCATATGCTTCATGACCCCTTTCCCTCTGATGAATTGGAGTTGCAACCCAACCTCAAATAAACCCATTCATGAATACCATTCTAAGTTGTGGGAGGAAAGTGCTAAGGATTCCTTCTACGAAATTTTTCACTTCGTGGTGATTCTGGTGCACCAGATGTTGTATGGCTGTGAGCCTCCCCGTATTTCTGATTCAGTCATGGAAATTCTGAAAGTCGTCGCTGATTGGTTTATAGAAGAAAATTTTTCCTACATTAGGGTTTTTGGATGTTTAATCCCTCCCCATGCACTACCAAAATCCCTCCCTGATAGACTGGTATGTAGGGAGGTGGCTCATCAGATAGTAATAGGTGGCATCGAGAATGAACTAAAAATGGCCCAAAAGAGATTCTAGCCTATTTTCCCTGTGCAGTTTGGGAAATATTCACTACTCAATATAGAGCATTCCAAGGTTGAGGCCGCATTAGGAGAGATAAAGTTGCTAGATCTCGATCACAGGAAATATGATCCCTATAAAATTGTGGGTAATCACCAAGTCAACTGCAATCTGAAAGAATACAAGCATGAATAGTCCCCTTATGATGACACATTCAGAGGAGTTATAAGTTATGATGAAGTGTTGGCCAGGTTTCAATCTTTGTCACCTGACTTGCAAAACAATTTCCTGAACTTCCAGAAATATCGAAGAAGTGGTTTGCCTAGGGTATTACTAGGAGAAGCATCAACTCAGCCTCTAGAATAAGGAAGCATACCCCCAGGTTTTGGATCAACAGGGTGGGATAAAGAGAATACAAAGGAAATTCCAGAGGAGACCGAAAAGTCCCCTTGGAAAGCAGAAGGTCAAAAGGAAGAGAACTCAGGAATGGAAAAAGGGTCTTAGACACCCCCAGTGTCTAATAAACCAAATTCCCGTTCATCATCTACAATTCATGGTGATACCCTCAAAACACTAGAGGAGGTAAGATCTACAGAACTAGGTGTTCCCATCGCTTCTTTGACTCCATTACAATCGACTTTCAGTTTCCCCCAGCTGGGAGCCCTATATGTTAGTGACCTTGAGCCCATCTTCAGAGAAGAGATTCCTCCATCTGATTATTTTTTCAGTAAGAAGAGAAAGGTAGTGTTGAAGAAGGAAATGCAACAAAGGGGAAATGCCATGGTAAAGAAGCACAAAATCATAGTAGATGGGCAAAAATTAAAAGAAGAAGATTTCGCTACCGAAGTAGTTGGTTCTATGGGAGCATTAGCCACAACTAACCAGTTCACTATTGAAAATATGAAAGCACGTCTGAGACAGAGAAACCTCATGATAGCTAATCTACAAGGCCAATTAAAGGAGAATGAAAAAAGGATTGAAGAAGGTATAAATAAACAATTAAAGGAGAATGAAAAAAGGATTGAAGAAGGTATAAATAAAGGTCTGGACCAAGCCAGAGCCGGGGATAAGCAAGAGTTTCAATCCCTGAAAACAAGCCTCAGTGAGATGGAGGAGAGAGTGTACATAAGTCAAATGCAAGAATAAATCATAAATCAATTACAAACAAAATTAAAGTCAATAGAAGGTATAGTCATAGATCTGAAAGTTTTCGAGGACCAATCATTGGAAGTGCATACAGAGCTAGAAGTTGAACAACAGAAGTTGATTTCCAAGATAGAGATCATCCAGAATTACTTCCATGAAGCAAGAAGTTCTCTTCATAATCTCATCCTGAAGGAAAAAGAAGCTAAAGAAACAAGGGTTTCCCTTCAAAAGGAAATCATATGTTCAAGGAATGAAGAGACATCCAAAACTACAAAATTATCATCCACAGAGCAAATCAGAGGTGACATTATGCTCAAAGTATGGGAAGCCAACATAATGGAAAACAAAAGAATAATCAAAGAAATCAAAGACGATTGCGAAGAGGTTTTCGATATCTTAGAAAAAAGGGTGAGATCGGAAGAGCGTCGTGTAGG
>CBVK0100589627.1:0-14850 GCA_900067695.1 Picea abies | reverse complement strand
ATGACTTCCAACAAATTCCTGAAAATTAGCAGTTTGTTGGATTTTTGTCTCTTTGATTGTTGCCACCTATCTCCAAGGCCTAGAATCCAATGGAGGAGATGGGATTAGACCTCCTTAGTTCATTTGGATGCTATTGTCTATTTAAAGAAGGTGAAATCTCTTGAAGAGGAGGGGGAAAAACACTAGAGTAGTACTCCTGGGCTGTAACTTTCATTTTCAGTTTAATAAAGCAGTCCAGAGTCATGGTTTTTCCAGATCAGAGATTCTTGTGATGTTGTTTACAAAGTTTGTCTATTGCTTAGTTTCAATACCATTTCATATGATATTATTATCATTCCTTCTCGATTTGTAACTGTTTTTGGAATGGAATTCATCCTTTTTGTTATATGCTCTGTTGCAGAACTGGTTATAGATTGTTTCTTGTAGAGAACTGAAGGCCCATAACTCATCCTTTGTTAGATGCTCTATTCCAACAGTCTCTTTCCACTGATTTATACAAGGAACTCACTCTTTGCTAAGTGCTCTTTGTATTTTGATATGTTTTCTCTATATTCTGCTGTCATACACTTATAAATCCTTCTCTCTGTAAACAATTTCTACCTTGCCTCTGTTCCATTGATTTCCATTACCGAACACTCATATTATTTTCATGATCATTTGACTCCATGCCCAATGGACTATCCACACTTCCCAACCTACAAAACCTAAAAACCAAAAACCTTTTAAAACCCACAGTCTGTCCACTGTTTTTGTGCATTATTGATTTATCATTAGTTTTTGTGACATTATTTGAGAGATCCCTCTCGTGGTTGGAAAGGGAAGTTTCCAATCTAAAGTGGTTCGAGGTTACCTTGGGATTTACTTGCATGAAACCCAAGTTAGTTCTGAGTGCTAACATTTTTGGCATCGTTGCCGAGGACCGATGGTGATATCTATCCCTGGGAGAACGACAATGATTAGTTCATATTTATGAGGGAAAACATAAATTTAAACACGAGAGGTGGCAACTTTTCCCTAGCGACTCCACTCATGGTCAAATCGAATTTGCAGGCTCCATTGGAGGATGAGCTCAGTCAACAGAAACATGGTAGAACTAAGATCCAGGTATCAAAGGGTAAAATTGTCCGAAGAGATCTTGTTCTGTTGCATTAACTTCTTTCTATCTTTATGTGTATATATCTAGAAGTTTCTATTTTTCTGGGCATTCTCAAGCCATGAGAAGACTGCCTTTGTTTATTCATCATTAGATCTTGCACATACATCTTCCTCTTCTTTTCTTAGAGATGATTCAAGTCCTTTTTCTGAAGAGCATGAGATTCGAGATTAGCCTTGCAAACCTCATGAGATTGAATATGATGATGTACCTCTCGAACATACCCCTTTACCTTCTAGATATTAGTTGAGATACAGTCCTTTAAGGCTGCCCCTGGTCCTTCATGATTATCCTCCCAAATACCATAAATACTTACCTGTTTTTGATGGAGAAAATGGCAGTCTTACAGTTGAGAAACATCTTGATTCTTTTGAGCATTTTATAGATCTTTTCAAGATTGAACATGAGGATGTTCTCATGAGAAAATTCACCCAGTCCTTACAAGGAGAGGTCAAGCGGTGGTTTAGGCATTTACTGCCAGAGTCTATTAGCTCATGGGATGGGTTGAGTCAAGCCTTTCTGAGGTTCTAGGGAAAAATAAAGTCACGAGATTTGTTTCTTTTAGAATTTTATGCCATGAAGAGAAAGAGAAGTGAAACTATTTCCAGTTCTAGAAGAAGGTTTGCTGGTCACTATTACCATATGCCTGAAGAGATCCAACCACCTGAAGGTACTGCCAAGTTATATTATGCTATGGCCTTCCATTCAAATTTCTCTTTTTATCTCTTGGAGAGGAAGTCTGTGTCTTTGCAACAGATGTTCTCTGATTCCCAAGAGGTGGAGGATAATCTCAGAGCTTGTGGCAAGCTTTCAGATAAGTTGGAGGATGAAGTGTTGAGTCTTAAAGAGTGTGAGAATAGGCATGGACAACAAGAAGAGGCTGATTTGGAACTGTATTTATTTTGTCACGAGGATAATATTACAACAGATTATGATCAAGTGGCTGACTCACGAGCTGTTGATCCAAATCCTCTTGCTATGGATGTTCAAGAGGTTTCCAATTTACCTCCTTATAACGAGTATACTAATGATTTTGATATTTTTCTTCTAGAGAAACCATTTGTATGTTCATCTCTAGGAGATGATTCTTTTCAGCAGTCTTATGAAATTTTATAATCCACACATTTCAGCCATGATGATAGACAACAAAAAGGTAGTCAGTTTTCTTAAGGAAATGCTCTACCCCTGTGCTTTTCTTCATTCTAATTTCTGAAAGAGAGTGTTCACCATCTTATAAACCAACAGCCTTATGAAGATGTTATTGATCCCATAGTTTTTTATTTGAAAGGTTTTACCAATTCAAGTTTGCAGCCATCAAGTAGTTGTGAATTTGAAAGTGAAGACGATGAAGAAATAAATATCTTAAGTAATCATAGATATGAGAATAGTCAGGCATATTTCTATTCGAACCATTCATTTCCTAAAACTTTATTTCAAGAATAAGTTGGTCAACAAACAATTTTCCTTTCTTCCTTTGAAGAGCAAAATAACATTTTTTTTGAAGGACATCAGGGCTCATTTTCGAACTCTTTCCAAACTGATGGTGATTATAAAGGATTCAAACAAAAAGCAACATATGAAACTAAAAACAATTGTTTTATATGTGTTGATAAACAAGAGGTTTTCCTTCATGAGCTGCAAGATCCTTTTGCAACATGTTTGCAGTAAATGAATGAGCTTAAGTTTTCAGATTTGGTCAATGATGGAACTGAATTAAAACTCTTAGATGCCTTACCTTTAATTAGGTATTTCTTGTTGCCTTTGAAGAAACACATGCAAGGGATCCAACCAGTGGACAAGATGCTTGCATGGCTCCATTGGATTTTTCATTTCACTTGATCAAACAACTCAGAGGCCAACTTAGGGTAGTTAGGTTGTGTGAAATAAACTCATCACTCTGAGCATCTTTTTCAGCAGTTAGTTTTCACATTTCTTTTAGTTTGCAGAGGTTAAAGGTTGGGAGTAGCCCATGGTCAAGGCACTGAAACTACACAAGTTCTTAGAGCCTCACAAGGAGGTCTCTATCCCCCATGCAGCCTATTTTAGCAGAAGATTGGTTAAGGTGCCTATATGGATTTTGAGTTTTTTCTAAGTGTTAGTTTAACCCAGTGGTAAAAGGAACTACCTATGGTATGGTCAAGGCACCTAAGTAAAATAGTTTTGTCATCATGAAAGAACACACATTTCTCTATAGATATTCAAGATTGAAAGGCGTTGCATTTTGGCAATGCTACCCAAACCTGTATGTAGATGAAACGTAAGTAGCACTACGTAAAGGCACTATGTAATATTTCACAGAGGACAGAAGCTGCATACAGGTGCAACAAATTCGGGCGCTACCTACAGGCACTGCGTAATATTCTGGTAGAAAACGAATTGTGCAGAGTTATTTTACCAGTTTTGAGTCATTAACTTAAAACTTTGATTGTGAGCAATTGAGAAGGAATTTTTGAAAACTAGAGGAGGTTTTTGTTCATAACATTCCAAATAACAAAAAAATCTCTCAGTTTTTCAAAATGTGTTATGGTTTGAGAGATATTGGATATATAAGTCACACTACCCACTCTGCACAACGACACTGCCTAATTTCTTGTAGCGGTCACAGATTTTGATATTTGCCTTGTTGGGAGGTTGCCATCTGTCAAGGAGGATTTGAATGGATTCTCAAGGATCAATTAGATGTCAAGGGACACCTGCATCTAAGATTTATCTCGAGCAAATTCCTGATGCAATGAGGTGGAGACATTTTATTAACGACTTCCAACAAATTCCTGAAAATTAGCAGTTTGTTGGATTTTTGTCTCTTTGGATTTTTGTCTCTTTGATTGTTGCCACCTATCTCCAAGGCTTAGAATCCAATGGAGGAGATGGGATTCGACCTCCTTAGTTCATTTGGATTCTATTGTCTATTTAAATAAGGTGATATCTCTTGAAGAGGAGGGGGAAAATCACTGGAGTAGTACTCCTGGGCTGTAGCTTTCATTTTCAGTTTAATAAAGCAGTGCATAGTCATGGTTTTTCCAGATCAGAGATTCTTGTGATGTTGTTTACATATTTTGTCTATTTATTAGTTTAAATACCATTTCATATGATATTATTATCATTCCTTCTTGATTTGTAACTGTTTGCTACAAGAAATTAGGCAGTGCTGCTGTGCAGAGTGGGTAGCGCCACTTCTATATCCAATATATCTCAAACCATAACAAAGCCATGATTGACGTTCCACCATTGTTATTACCACTTCATTTTTATTTCCTATTTTGAATAAGAGACTCCATAAACCAAAACTAAGGCACTGAAGCTGCGCGTTCTTGGCAGCTCACACAGAGCATGCCATCCCCTATGGAGACAATGTTATCACATGAGATTGTCAAGGGTCGTATGTGATCGTTATTAATACCTATGGATGCACCCTCGTCACATATCTCTCTCTCTCTCTTCCCCACCACCAAGTCCTAGGATTTTTCCCTATGAATGATAAAGTCGTTTTCCCCTTTGTTGATGACATGATTTCTCTTGGTGTCTTGCCCGACCAAGTCCCGACTTGAAAATTTTCTATTTTTCTCGAAGAAGGACGAGCACTCATCATATTTTTGTCTTGAATTACTGGTCATTTTGTTTCCTGATCCCACAACAAGTCATCCAAGTCCTTGTTTACAGTAGGAAGCAGCCATGGGCACAAGGCGCAACAATCAAAGCGGTCTATTGTGGGTTAGAAGCAAGCATGCAGGTTCAATTTTCAACAATGGATATCTCAGGAGCATTTCAGATCAACGGCTCTAGGTCTTTCAGAAAGTCAAAGTTGCGTGAGGTTTGAAGACTAGGTGGAAGCATCGAAGTTGCAGATCAAGCACCACGTGTCTTTCCAGATCGGATGGTCATGATTTACTTTGGGAGTTTCAGCTTCCTTACTCTCGATTTCCTCCAAAGTGATTTTACTTGAAGTTGCAGATCAAGCGCCATGTGTCCTTCCAGATTGAACGATCATGATTTACATCGGGAGTTCAGGATTTGAGAGTTTTGGCTTCCCCACTTTTGATTTCCTCCGAAGTGCTTTTGCCCGAAGTTGCAGATCAAGTGCCATGCATCCTTCCATATTGGATGATCATGATTTACTTTGGGATTTTAGGCTTCAGGAGTTTCAACTTCCCCGCTCCCATTTTCCTCCGAAGTGTTTTCTCCCAAAATCCATAGATCTTTGCTGTGTGTCCTCCTCAGATCAACAGTCGTCGTTCACTTCGGAGCTCCAACTCTACATGCAGAATGCCCCCGATATCTGAAGTGCCAAAGTACATGGTAGTCATCAGTTCAGACATGTGGTGCTCTCATCAGTCATGCCACCTGACATCCAGCTGGCGGGCGCCGACACATGTCACTTCTCTTTTCATGACATGTAAGCATAGTGACGTCAGACTACCACGTTAGATCATCCTTCGGGAAGTGTTCTTATTCAACACCAAAAGTAGCACCATCTCCAAATGCAGTTAGAATAATCCTAAAGTTGGAAGGTGGATAAACCTTAGCGGTGGCAATAAATTTTGCAGGTGTGCCCAGATCATAGATCACGACCAGATCAATGACCACGTTTCATTGTGGGGACGCAACTTGCTCTGGTGTTAAATTTATTAAGCGGTCCCGCAATCGAAACCGTGGTATAGTAAAAGAGCTATGTGGCAGAAGGTTGTGAATTGCAGGTTTAGAAGTGGTGTGAATCCAAACTTCCTTTGACGGTCCCACAATCATGTGCTTATATAGCATCAAATCCAAGTGCAACACATGGCATCCCCCTAGGCATTAAGCCTCATATTGATCACGATGAGGTATCAATTTATGAAAAAGGAGTGGTGGTTGAAGCCTCGACTCATTCCATAAATAGAAGGCGTGGAGGGTCTTACCGTGGATACAAAACTGTTAGCTCGAGGTACCACGATGGACGATTTTTCCTACATGCCCATGCTGAGCTAAGTTTGCGTCTCACTTGAGGATACACACATAGTTTGACAGAAGAAGGCGCAGACGAAAGGCTTTGAATGGAATGGATAGATCACACTCTTGGTAGTTGTGGACCGATCTGAGTATATATCGATCAGTTCAATATTTTTTTATGGTCGTCAGTTGGTTGAGCAGATCTCCCTACTGTGTAATTTTGATGTCATAACCGTTCTTTGGTTATGTATCAAATTTGAGACTTTTGCATTAATAGAAGTCAACTTCTTTCATCTCTTTTTTTAAACTATGCTGAAACACTCAAGCATGGAGGATCCAATCGAGGTTGTGGTTCTATTGTAATGTAGGTTTGATTACAGTATTTTTGTGACCGGTTTTAGTTAGCTTCTTTGTTATCTTATTTCCCCTTATGCTGAAAGGCTCGGGTATGGAGGATTCAATTGAGTTGTTGTATTTGCATGGTAATGTAGGTTTGATTATTATGCTACTGTGACATATTTCAATATCTAAAATTTAAGTGCAAGAGTGCTCTTGAGCCTGATTTTTTCTTCACCAAGCTGCTTGAAAGTTAGATGCTCATAGCAGTCTTGTTCACCCCTCTCACTAAGTATTCCTTCTGATCACACTTGAACTCAAATCACTGACAGAAGTTAATGAGGATCTCACTTCCCTGTGCATTGCTTGTCCAGTTTCTATGTTAAAATCATTCTTGTACTGAGTTTCGTCCATTTGACCTCCACTCATAAAACCAACATCCACCAAACATTCTGATGGGTACTGGGCTTATCCTCTTGCAATATGAGGGTGAATATTAGTGCTAACATTCTTGGCGCCGTTGCCGGGGAATGAATTGAAGACATTTCCCTGGGATTTAACGACAAATAAATCATGATTATGAGGGTGCATCGGAAATAAGTAACTTGAAGATTGCAATTCTCACCCGACGAATCCACTGTTTCAGTTATGGCTCCCAAAAGAAGACACACAAGGTCTACTCCACAACTGCGTCTGGCCACACCTGAAGCCGACCTAGAAAATATTATCAAGAAAGGAAGGACCTCTCAAGAGGGGATTTCAACTGCTGAACCATGTGATTCTGGTAATGCACAAACTTATTCTTTTAAAACTCCAGTAGCTACATTTAATTCTCCTATTATATCATCTGTTGGAGTTTCTAGAAGTTTAAATTTTGGAAGTTTTCCTGTTAATTTCTCCCCTCCTAGTCTTCATTTGGAAGGAGAAAGTTTTGAAACTCTTGTTTCCCCTGATATTGTAAAATGGTTTAGACCGAGAAGCTTAGAAAATTTTCCCACTTTGGGTTTTCCTACTCCTCCTCCTGTCAAAGTTGCTATATCTAAAGAGGGGGAAACTTATTTTCCTTTGAACCCCATATTATTCTCATCCAACACTCAACCATTTCCCTTCTCCCCTATAAACACATTTCTAGTCTCACCTGTCCAAACTCCATCTCCCCCCGATCCTCCTATAGTTCACATCCCAATGGCAGGTGCTAATCCTCCTAGAAACAATATGGATGCCATAGTGACTGTTAGGTATGCCCCTCTTGTTTTACCTCAGCCTATGAATGCCCTCCCAGTTGGAGATTACCTCAAGTGCATGCCCAAGTTTACAGGGGAGGAAGACATAACTGCAGAAGAACACCTTTCATCCTTTTACAATTATGCAGACAATCTTAATATTGAAAATGAGGATCTCTGTATGAGATTTTTTGTATAGAGCCTTGATGGCGAGGCTAGAAAATGGTTCAGGGGATTGATTCCTGGATCTATTGATGGGATTGAGGCCCTGGATGCTTCATTCTTAAGACATTGGGGGATAAAAAAGATTTTCTTTATTATATTTCAAAGTTTGGGCCACTTAAGAGAGAAGAGGGTGAATCATTTTCAAACTTCTCAAAGAGATTTAATAAGATGTACAATAAGATTTCCACTGAGATTAAGCCTATAGAAACCTCTGCCAAGATTACTTATGCTAGTGATTTTGACCCTGAGTTTTGCCTCCTATTAAGAGAAAGAAGAGTTACCCCCTTGGCTCATATGCAAGATGCAACCCTTGAAGTAGAGTTCAATATATTGGCAGTTGAAAAGCTTAGGAGTAAGGCTGATAAAGACATAAGAAAAGGCAGGTCTGAAGCTTCAACCTCTGGTTCCTCTGCTGCCCACCCTCAAGTGGATGAGTTGACAAAACTAGTAAAATCACTTTCTACAGAAATGGAGAAATCGAAATTTGACGAAAAGTAGAGCTATAGGAACACCCAAAAAATTGATAACATGGGTAATTTCAGAAGACCCAATAATGCCCCTCAGATAATCCAAAGAGATAAAATAAATAGGGATAGGGATGATAAAAAAATACAATCTCCTCTCCAAAATAACCTTGTTACTGAAGAAGAAGGAGAGGAAGAAGATGCATATCCCGAAATCCATTGTCTTGGCAACACCTCTTCATCCCCACATTTAACCCAATCTGCATATGAAGAGTCTCTCATGGACAACCAACTAAATGAGTTGAGCAAAGGAGAAAGGACCAGTGGCTATCCAAATAGATACAACCCCAGGTCCAAGAAGAAAGAGGGAAATCCCGACATTCCTGATCATCCTACTCGGATAGTGAATCCTGCTAAGGATGTGGCATCTAGCAACAAATAAAAAGAGACACAAAACCCCTAGCCAGTGGTTAAGAATCCTATCCCATAAATGAAGGATATTCTGAAGCCTCCCTCCTCTTTTAGTTTTGAGAATGAGATACAAAAGATTAAAATCCCAGTACCTTTTTTAGAGTTAGTCAAGAATGAGGACTTCAAAAGGTACCTTTCCAGAATGTTGCAGCCTGAACCTTCATCTCATCCCACAGAGTTAATCAACCTCCAAGATTCCATGGCCTAAACATTCCCTTCTACCATTTCATTCTCTTTACTGACCTTCTCATCAAATACCCTCCAATATGATCTTCTGAGTTCCAACCAACAACATAACCATTTGTTGGATGTATGGCCTGACCCGGTTTCTACCTTAGTTCTCCAAAAAAACCCTATAAATCATCGACCAAGATTCTGGAGACCAGAAGGAAAAACTTACAAAGTGCACAATGCAGTCTCACTCGAGATGGCTTATGGGTGACTGCAGGACCCAGATGTTTGCAGTCTTGGAAGGGATGTTTCTCATGGGGATGTTAGATATATTTTTCTACTTCAACATTCATTAGGTCTACCATTTTATAACCAGATTCATTCATTAGCATTCATTTTGCAATAAAATAATATAACTGATCTAGTGCGTGCTGCATTTGTTGGAACAGGAGCAGACCCAGGGTTCATCTCTAAGAGCACACCAAAAATCCCTAACTACTGTCCCTTTCGACAACACCTACGAAGCAGACATAGTCTCATCCGAAGTAGCTATAGGGGGTTGCAGAACACATGTGTCTACAACTAGAAGGAATGCAAGTGGATTCAGAATAATAACAGACCGTAATCTAGTTTCTCCTTATCTCCTTTAAATCTACTGCGCAAGTTATATCTTAGATCTAACACAATATGACAATAGCAACATATAAAATGACAAAGAACACAACATCAATCCCACATAACACAAGATATACATGGTTCACCCTCTCCCTAGACTACATCCATATAATTGTGCTTTATAATATATTAGGTGAAAGCATACAGTTCTATCCATGCTCTTTAGCTTGTAGATCTCTTTTTCTCCCTCTCTGTCTCTCCCCTCCCCGCGCACCCAGTTGCAGGGTTGATCTTGTCACCTAGCTGAAGACCTTACAATACAGACTGTTCTCACAACACAATACTTCTCTCTCAATAACAAGCTTCTCCTCAAAACATAATCGAACCTTAGACCCCCCCATCCCAGGTCCTCTTGACCTTTATTTATACATTACAATAACTCACTGACAACCTTAGGCCGAAACCTATGTATCAAAACCCTAGATACCAAAACCCTAGGTGTCTAAAACCCTAGGTCAACTTGAACCATGTTCTCAGGGCTTCACCAACTTGTCTTTCCTTCTTTCTTGTGCGGTGCTCCAAATCACTCATTGAAACCTTCTTCCACTTGCTGATTGTCCATGATCCATCTATCTTGATGATTTGTCTTCCTCAACCTTCTCATCCAACGACTTGCTTTCTCTTACTTCGCTCCATATTTTTTTCTCTTCTGCTCACTTAGACCTAGTATCAGTCATCATGTCTTCCCCCCAGTTCACATTCTATCTTTTCTGCCTTAATCTTCACTTAATTCCATACCGAAGGGCCAACAGGCCCCCAACACTCACCTGTGACTTGTTACGAGCCACTTCAGATCTGATCCTTCTGATTTTCTTCGACTTCAGGTTGCATGGAGCAGCCTGTGCTTTCTTCTCTTTCCTTCCCCACTATGTGCAGACTGTATTTTCTATCTCTGGTACCTAGTTTCAACTGCACCTGGACCCTTACTCTTTTACTCTTACTGATGGCTGCGAGGTAGCTGGTTGTCATAATATAGTTTCAACCGACTCCCATTCACCAAACCTTCCTTCCATTCTCCATTCAAGGCCTTCAATTGTGCAACTCCTCCTTCCGTGACATAGATAACCTCATATGGCCCCAACCAATGTGTTCTGAACTTCCCTGGATGCTTCATGAATTTGCTGTCATATACTAATATCATATCTCCTTTCTTAAACACTTTATTCTTGATGTGTCTGTCATGGTAGGCCTTTTCTGTTTGCTTCTGTACATGTTGGTGAAATCTTGCAATGAACCTGTCTTCCTCTAGTTCGACCAACTGTGCAAGCCTCTCTTGAACAATGCCAGTGTCATCCATATCTGTAAAAGTTGTGATTCTTAAACTTGGGAGCAAATATTCCATCGAGACAACTGCTTCTAGACCATAAACCAACTTATAGGGGGTGTGCATTGTTAGCTTCTTGCAAGTGGTTCTATAGGCCCATAATACTGCTGGTAGTCTTAAATCCCATTCATCCCTATTCACGCTGTAAATATTCATCAACACTGTCTCCAAGATCTTATTGAATGATTCAATTGGACCATTCGCTTGTGGATGGTAGGGTGAGCTCTTCTGATGATGGACTGTAAATTCCTCCATCAAGGCTTCAATGGTCTTATTGATAAAATGTGTGCCTTGATCGCTCATAAGGATCTTCAGGCATCCAAACCTGGTTATGATGTCATCAAATATGAAGCGTGAAACTGTAGTGTCACTACAGTCCTTAACTTCTCTTGCTTCGGCCCATATGGTCAAGTACTCTGTCACAGTGACTATGTACCTTGCTCCTGTGCGCTTTCCTGGTGGGTTTATAGGTCCCATGAAATCAATGGCCTATTTCGCGAATGCTTGTAAGATTAGTTGGGGTGCTAGTGGCATTTCATCTCTTCTAGATGGTTTCCCAACTCGTTGGCATACATCACAGGCTCTGTAGTATTCCTTAGCATCTCTGTGTAAAGTAGGCCACCAGAGACCAACTCTAAGAACCTTCTGCGCTGTTGCTTTTCCTATGTAGTGTCCTCCTATGATGCCTTCATGAGCTTCTGCTAAAATCAATGGTATTTCTGCTTCCATAATACATCTCCTCAAGATATCATCAGGTCCCATCTTATATAGCTATCCAACTATAAGTGAAAAGTCTACAACATGAACTACCAACTGATTCTTCTGAATGGATATATATTCACTAGGGGCCATTCCTGTAGACATGAATTGAACTATCTCTGCAAAGTGGTCATCAACCTTTATGATGGCCATCAACTGCGCATCTGGTAGTATATCCTCCAAGCTAGTAGGTTCCTCTCCATGTTATAATCTGGACAAATGATCAGGTCCCTTATTCATTCTCCCTGGCTTGACCACAATTTCAAAATCATATTACTGAAATAAAAACAACCATCTACATATTCTTCCCCCCAACACTGGCTTGTTGACTAGAGATATCATCAGGTCCCATCTTATATAGCTATCCAACTATAAGTGAAAAGTCTACAACATGAACTACCAACTGATTCTTCTGAATGGATATATATTCACTAGGGGCCATTCCTGTAGACATGAATTGAACTATCTCTGCAAAGTGGTCATCAACCTTTATGATGGCCATCAACTGCGCATCTGGTAGTATATCCTCCAAGCTAGTAGGTTCCTCTCCATGTTATAATCTGGACAAATGATCAGGTCCCTTATTCATTCTCCCTGGCTTGACCACAATTTCAAAATCATATTACTGAAATAAAAACAACCATCTACATATTCTTCCCCCCAACACTGGCTTGTTGACTAGGTATTTCAGTGCAGAGTGATCAATGAACATCTTAAAGTGTCCTCACAATAAGTAGTGTCGAAATTTCTGCAGCACATACACCATGGCTAAACCTTCTCTTTTAGTGGTGGTGTAGTTTATCTCAACTATTGATAGCTTCCTGCTAGCATAGGCTAATGGGTGGTCAATGTCTCTTGCTCCTGGTTGTGGTAAAACTTCTCCTAATGCAATAGAGGATGCATCGACATGCACATGGAATTCCTTGCTCCAATCTGGAAAAACCAGAATAGGCAGAGTAACCATTTTCTGTTTCAGTGTGTCGAAGCTCTACTGGCATTCTTCTGTCCATTGGAACTAACAATATTTCTTCAACAACTTCTCCATGGGTGTTGTAATCTATGAATATCCCTTAATGAACTTCCTGTAGTATCCAGTATGTCCTAGTGCAGTTTGCAATTGTCTAACTAAAGTAGGAGGGGGCATATCAACTATAATGGCAATCTTAGATGGGTCTACCAACAGTCCCTGCTTACACACAATATGGCCTAGTAGCACTCCAAAGGGTGAAAAGAAGATGCACTTCTTCAAATTCAGGGCAATCTGACATTGTCTGCATTTATCCAACATTAGTCTTAAACATTCAACATGATTTTGCAATAAGCTAAACACAGTCCAATCATCAAAATATGCTTCCAAAAATTTATGTAAGAACTCCTTGAATGCTTCAACCACCACCCTAGAAAAGATGGCCGGTGCATTCTTCAGTCTGAAAGGCATCACTGTGTACTGGTAGGATCCCCATTCTTTGGAAAAGGTGGTCTTATGGTGATCTTCCTTGGAAATCCTGATCTGATGGTATCCTAAAAAGCTGTCTGTGAAGGAGTAGACCTCCTGTCCTCCCACATTGTCTAACACTTTGTCAGTAAATGGTGTAGGGAATGGATCATGAAAACATGCATCATTCAACTTCTTGAGATCTACATAGATCCTAATCTCTCCAGTCTTCTTATCCTGCACGACCATAGGGCTAATCCATTTTGACTCTTCAACAAGTTCTATGATTCCTGCTTCCAACATTCTGTCTAACTCAATCTTCACTTTCCCTTTATATTTAGAGTTCAATATGTAGGGTCTCTGTTTGACTGGACTTACATATGGTTTCAAAGGGATCCTCATCTCTCTCATGGGCCCTTTAATTCCCTTCATATCAGTGAACTTTGTTGGAAACAAGTCTTGATATTCATGTAGTAATTTTGTAATCTTATCAATAGTGGCAGCATCCCAATAATCTCCAACATTTGCAAGCTTCGGTGTCTATTCTATTCCAATATTGACCTTCTTAATCTTGATTGGTTGTCTAATGAATGGTAACTCAACTCCTAGTCCTTCCACATCTCTTTGGCCTTTTGTTTCTGCGATGTTCACCTTTCTTGGATCATTGTCTTCATCAGCATTGATGTTGTAACATCCTTGCAGTTTCTAGGGAGGCGCAGTCCATTTGTCCTCTTCTTGCTCTAAAGGGAGGCTATAGGACTCCTCTAATAATTTATGTTTGACACTCTGTAATGCTTGATCTACTGAAGGATATTGACTTTTGAATAAGAAGTTGATTACAAAATTCCGAGTCATACCTTCCCAATCTACAGTGATGAGGAGCAGCTTCACTTGAAGGTACCAGTTGATAGGGGTTGTGTCAAGTGTGTTGATGACCTTGTACACCCACTTCTCTTGAGGAATGTTTCTCCGGGCTTCTTCGCAACTTTTCACATGGTCCTTTGGGAATATTTGACCTATGTACCGAACTTTGCAGCCTTCTACTTGTGCTGAGAATTGCGCTATCATCAAGGTATGACATTGTACCCATTTTGTAATGTTGTTTTTGTGTGTCTCCCACCATCTTGCTTGTGTGGATTTCAGGGCCTCATCCATTGCCAACAGTCTCTGTTGCATTGGTACACTTTCTTCAAAGTCTTACAAGAAGGTTTCTAAAGGATTCATACCATCAAAGGTGGGTAAGTCACTTACTGTTGTGTCAATCCAATGAACTTCTCTGGTTAATCTAGCACATCTTCTGGTAGATACTTCATACATTTTATTCTGCCAGTTCTCCAATGCTTCTTCTAAGTCTAATGAACATGCATTTTCATTTCACCAGCTTAGGTTTCCATTGGTCGTAGGATTAATGTAGTCCTGTTGTCTGGCTGTTAATTTGTATATGTTTTCCAGTTCATATGTGTAGTCTTCTTCTCTTATGGGCTCTGTGTATCCTTGACCTTCATATGGATCTAAGGGTGCAATGACCCCAAGGCCATCTCTTTCAAAATTCATACGTATTTTCTTTAAATAAACCATATGTCTTTGTTGATTATCCATCATGAGCCTGATAGGGGAATATATCAACTTCATTTTTCCCATTAGTGCCCAAGTTTGCTTCGTCATGACATTGACCTCCGACCCTAAGT
>CBVK0100589619.1:0-21111 GCA_900067695.1 Picea abies | reverse complement strand
GGTATGATGGGGGGGTAAATAATGTCGAGTTGTCAGGTATGGGGTGAGGGAAGTGGGTAAGTCCGCGAGTCCAGAAACCTGCGAACTCGATGAACCCAAAAATTTATAAATTATTCTAATTTTTTACTGTATGGAGTGGGGGAAGGTCAGAGGATAGGAAGGGGAAGTGGGTAAGGAGTGTGGTGGAGAGTTATGGTGGGTGCCCACCAAAATATGGAGTAAGGAAAGGGAAGAAGAGTTGAGCATGGAAGGTGTGGTGAGTGAACCCGCCATGCTCTAAATTGAAGAAATAGCATGGGCCTTGGGCCTGGAAAATTTAAATGTAGTTCTAAGAGATTAGCTTTATTCCACATGGAAGAAACACCCTTTTTCCACTTAAATGCAAACTTGGATATCTTGAACATATGAACTCGAATTGTATGAATTCGAATTTTCAATCCAAAAAATGTGTGGTGGAGCTGAGACTGAGGGCTATGCAATGAAATTATAATAGTTCAAAAATTGTCTTCTTTTGATATCATTGTTTTTATGAATCCAAGAGCGAGAAAATATAAATGACCAAATTTTGGTCTACAACTCGCTCCAACTACAGGACAATGACCCCCTGTGGATTACTGAGAACACTAGAATCTCAAGGCCATTTTCCTTGTCCATTGGGTTATGGAGCCATCTTCAAAAAAGATTCTTGTAATTATACTTCTTTCATTGATTTATCTTCAAATTTCAATATATGGACTGCCTTATTGTGCAAAACTTGAACAAAATATGTACATACATGATCTACCTACCCTACCTTACTTATAAGAAAGATGAAACTTAGGTGTAGGTAGATTTCCAATGGATGCATTCATACATTGATCTGATTTGTGGAATGAACTCCATCACTATGGAACATATTGGGGATTGTACCAATGAGTCAGGGTCACTCTCAATGTCTACTGGAGAAAAATTGAACCAGGTGTGTTGAAAATTTGATTGCATTATTTGGCCAACAATGCTCTAGAACCATAATTCAATGAAGTTAATTCTTTGTTGCTTAAGAATATTATTGTCTTTGATTGAATGAGGATTTTCCAATCTTAACATTCCTTTTTCTGCCTCCTTATCATTGTCCACATCGAATAATTCATCAACAATATCTTGAAAAGACTCTTGCTCATCATTCTTCTCAAGATTCATTTCTTCCACCAATTGTTAATATGCCTCTAGTTGTTATGGAATTATTGTAATCTTATGAACATCTAGTTTTATTTTGATCTATTGAAGTTATTATGACCTTTGTTCAAAGTTAAAGTTATAAGCTAACTCTAGTCAAAGTATTAGATTGATTAAGGTTGAGTTTTAGAGTTTATTTGCATTTTATTCTCTAACTCATATTTCTATCAAGAAAGCATATTGTCTTAAGTACATGGGACAGGTTGAAGAGAATACTTGTCATCTTGAGTGAAGGAGACTTGGAATAAAATCAACAACGCTTGTTCGTGAAGATAAGACTCCAGGTTCTAGGTTTGATTGATTAAATTAACAAGTTTCCAATTTGCACATATCAAGTTTGATAACTTCTACATTACTAGTTGTGAGAACAAACCTTGAAAGGTTCTATTACTGCTAGATACAATGAATACTTGGAAGCATGTGAGTACTATTGATATAAATGCTTATTGTACTTGGTCATGGGATGAACTAACATCTCCTCTAGGAGATAATTCTTTTTTTGCTTCCAGGAAGGTCACCTTGGTAATAATATGATGATTACCATGAGATTGCTTTTTTATTCTTGTTGAAATAGATATGTTCTTATGAAAATGCTATTATGCTTTTTGTTTTTGTTTTCTTGTTCCGACCAGGTTACCATGGAGGAATGATAGATCACAACATTAGAAGAGTGTTGTTCCTATTTATTATTATTGAATTTTTATTTTGGTTCTTGTTCCAAGAAGGTCACAAGAAATAGATGTGAGAAGGAGCTACTGGGATTATTGTTCTTGTTCTTGTTTTTATTATTGTAAGAGTATTATTCTTGTCTATTATTTTTCCCTTTGTTGTCCTTGTTCTAGGTAGGTCACAGGTGATAAATCTGAGGGAAGCTATAGTGACGGTTGCAGGAGACAAAATATTAGATGGTCTCTAGTTTGAGACATGGATTAGACTATCCAGATGAGAAGTTGTATACAGGATTGGATACATCCATGTACCAAATAAGAAGAAGATGAAGAAGGGTACTTTTGTGAGATACATAATATCTCATATGGAGATTGATTGTAAGGAGGAAAAGGCTCCAAAGATGACTAAACAAATCCATCTAGTGTAGTTGATCACTCTTTAGATCATTAGGAAGAGTTAGTAGAGCCAAAAGGGCCTACCCATAATCGTTGTAGTAACCAAGAAGAGACCAACGCGGTCCCATGAAACTTTGCAAGATGAAACATTGACGAGCCATATCACGAGGAGGAGATGGCTCCGAATATTATACATATTCAGAGGGATTCAAGCTTCAGAGGGATAATGGAGACTCAAAGACTTTCAGATTCAGATGGAAGAGAGAGACATCTTCCATAACTGATAGACAAATGCCATGGGTTGAGAAGGCTAGATTGAAGCTTCAAAGGATTCAAGGAGATATGATATCTTATGGGAAGATTCCCTTGCTTTAGTAGACTTTTCTACAGTGACTGAGGAGGAATCCAATCAAAAGGACTGGGATATATATCTTTTTCTTAGTTCTGAGACCAAAAGGGAAGTGAGTGGTGACTTCCAAGTTGATATACAAGATCAATCATGTTGCAAATAAATATCCTAGAGATGTACAAATCTTGGTTTGTGTTCAGAGGATTGTCCCAGCAAGAGGGAGAAGACTATGATGAGACACTTGCTCCAGTATATTGCTACCAACGAACATGTAGCAGATATGTTGACCAAGCCTCTGTCAGGAACAATCTTGGAGTGGTCCAAATGTTTTTCTCCAGTAGTGAGAATTGATGTATTCCCCAGTAGTGGGAAGTGATGTGATCCCCAGTAGTGGTATGTCACCCTAGTGCAAGTTGGTATGCTACAAAAACTCAGGATGGTATGTTACCCCAACATAGGTTGGTATGCTACTCCAACGCAGGCTGCTATGTTACCCCAATGAAGGTTGGTATGCTACTCCAACGTAGGCTGGTATGTTACCCCAGCGTAGGTTGGTATGATAATCCAATGCAAGAAGGTATGTGTTGATATTATGGTATTTTCAAGAGGTATTAATCTCCACTTGTGACCTTTGATGATATTAGAATATTCCAGGAAGCAAGAATAATCCTAAAAGACTTGGACATAACCCTAGAAGTAAAGTTGGCTAAAGAGAATATTTTATATTAAATATTTAGCCTCCAGAAAGAGAAGTTGGCCCAGACATCCTGAAGAGAGAAGTATAAATATAAGGTGTCAGATCTCATTTGATACACACAAGTCGAAACTGCAGAAATCCTGTAGTGCACAAGTCTGGGGAGCAGCTACAGTTGCAGTTACTACAACCTATAATTTCGGTCTTTCTGGGTTGGAATTTTTTATCAGTCTTGGTTATGTTTGCTTGGTGCATTAGCCTTGGTTGTCTATTGATTTTATACCATAATTCTTCCCTTTTTCAAGGTCAAGGTTCTCGGGGGTGGCATTCGTGCCTATGGTTGGGTGACAATATTGCTATATTGTCTATGGTTAAATGAGCACATCCACTTTTATAACAAGTTATGGGCCCACACCTCCTTTATTCAGTCTAACCACTAGAAGGAAGCTAAGCCATAAGGTTATCAAGCTTGTTGATGAACTATCGCTAGGGTTTCTAGTAGGTGCAGTTCCTAAAGCACTATCGCTAGGGTTACTAGCAGGTGTAGTTGCAAAACCCCTAAAACTCTTGCCCAACACCTTATGATGGAACACCTTACTCAAGAAGAAGATATTCTAGTGCGCCTTAGTCCAACATACCTCTTGACACTCTCAGAAGGAAAAAATGTCAAATTTAAGATTTTGGGTCAAAGTCAAAGTTTGACTAGTTATCAGTCAACATAAATCATGAATGAAAAGACAAATCATCTACATTATTCAACTCTCACAAGAACTGTTGAATATGACATGTGGATAATTGATAGAGGAGCTTCCAGGCATATGACAGGAGATCAAGTCAGACTCTTTAATCTGAATGAAAAGATGACATCCTGCAAGGTAGAACTTGGAGACAAGAACGCCTATCCAGTCAAAGGAATTGGTCAAGCCTCCATCAAATTGAAAACAAGTAACAATGTTCAATTGAGAAATGTCTTATATGTACCTAGTTTAGAAAAGAATCTTGTATCCATATCTTTCCTATAAGACAAAGGAAACATAATAACCTTTGTAGATGGAAAAGTATTATCTTGGTCTAGAGACTCCAACATAGAGAACACTAGAGTTATTGGAACCCATGAAAGAAGACTATACAGACTACTAGAATGAAATGATGAAGTTCTTGTACATTATGAAGTCAATCCAAATGAACTTTGGCATAGAAGGTATGCTCATATCAAATATCAAGCATTACCTTTTCTCAAAAAGATGGTTGAAGGAATACCATAACTACAATCTACACATGAAGGAATTTGCAAAGGATGTGCTCTTGGTAAGAATGTTAAGAAATCATTCTCAAGCAACAATAATAGATCTAAGGAAATCCTAGATCTAATACATTCAGACGTTTGTGGTCCGATGCCAGTCAAATATCTAGGAGGTTCTCTTTACTATGTAATATTCATAGATGATTACTAAAGAAAGACTTGGTTATATCTCTTGAAGACAAAGGATGAAGTTTTCAACAAGTTTCAAGAACTCAAAGCAGAGATAGAGAACCTCACAAATAAGAAAATCAAGACCTTGAGAATAGATAATGGAGGAGAATACACATCCAAGGAATTTGTTGCCTTTTTCAAATCAACATGAGTTAGGAGGGAACTAACTGTTATGCTTAATCCTCAACAAAATGGTGTAGTAGAAAGGAAGAACATATTTATTGAAGAAACTGTGAAGGCATTAATAAACAATAAAGGTTTATCTATGTATTTATGGGGAGAAGCAACCATGAAAGAAATTTATGTTCAAAACATAAGTCCCCACCGCATATTGAAGGATATGACTCCAAATGAATCCTTCTCATGAAATAAACCTAATGTGGAACACTTAAGAATCTTTGGATGCCTTGTTTACATTCACATCCCCAAGGATAACAGGAAGAAATTAGAACCCTCAAGAAAGAAGGGAATATTTTTGGGATACAATGAATCATCCAAAGCCTATAGAATCTATATCCCAAAAAAACATAAGGTTGAATTCAACAGAGATGTAACCTTCAATGAAAAGATGGCTTTCAAGAAATCCATAGAAGAAACTATAGAAGAAGAAGAGTATGAAGAGCCTAAAGAAGAAAGCACATGTCTTCCAAAAAGTCAGAATGAAGAAACATAACAACTTGATCATCCAATGCAATCACATGAACCTATTTAATCAGTTGTTGTACCCAAAACCAAGAAACGTCCAACTTGGATTGAAGCTACTCTACAAGAAGGAGAAAGACTCAAAGCCCCAAGTGGCACCTTCAAAGAAAGAAAAAATCCCAAATGGAAGAAGCAAATCAGAAGAAACAATGGAAAGAAGCCATGATAGAAGAACACCAGTCCATCATGAAAAATGATGTATGGGAAATTGTGCCTAGACCCAAACAAAAATCAGTAGTTACTTCAAAATGGGTCTATAAGATCAAACATGCATCAGAAGGAAGCGTGGAAAAATACAAAGCAAAGTTCATAGCTAGAGGGTTTTTCCAAAAGGAGGGAGAAGATTATGACGATACATTTTCTCATGTTGTTGGATATACTTCTATTAGAGCCATTATGTCTCTTGTTACTTCCATGGGATGGAGTTTACATCAGATGGATGTAAAGATAGCTTTTCTCAATGGAGCAATCAAAGAAGAAGTATACATTGAACAACCTCAAGGATTTGAAGTACACTCTAGAGAAACTCATGTTTTCATATTAAAGAAATCTCTGTATGGACTCAAGCAAGCTCCAAGAACTTGGTATGCCAGAATAGACATCTACTTAATAAGACTTGATTTCTCCAAGAGTCATGTAGATCCAAATCTCTACTACAAAGTCATCAACAATGCACCTGTGATTCTACTTCTATATGTCGATGATTTATTCTTGACAGGTGAAGAGTCTCTCATCACCCAGTGTAAGAAGGAACTAGCTTATGATTTCGATATGAAAGACCTCAGTCTCATGCATTATTACTTGGGACTGGAAGTATTGCAAAAGCGTGGTGAAGTATTCCTTGGACAAGGAAAGTATGCAGTGAAGATTCTTGAGAAGTTTGGAATGATGGATTGCAATTCCATGGACACTCCTATGGCCATAGATATATGGAAAGTAAGAGACTCAAACTCTTATCTAGTAGACCCATCCCTATATCGGCAATTGATTGGGTCATTAATGTATTTAGTGAATACTTGACCATATATTTTCTTTGTTGTAAACACCCTAAGCCAGTTCTAGGTGGAACCCAGACATGAGCATTGGATAGCTGCAAAGCATGTTCTAAGATATATTTGTGGGATGCTAAACCATGGTTTAAGATATACCTCATCCAGTGATATACATCTTCATGGATTCATAGATTCAGATTGGGCAGGGAGTGAAGAAGACATAAGGAGTACTTTAGGGATGTGTTTCATCTTGGGATCCATTATGATATCTTGGGGCAGTAGGAAACAAAATTATGTCACACTCAACACAACAAAAGAAAAATATATCGCAGCATGTGAGGCATGTACATAAGCAGTATGGATTAGAAATATGATTTCTGGATTATTTGATCAGGTTCCAAATTCGACCATAATATAGTGTGACAATCAGAGTTGTATAAGGCTATCCGAACACCTAGTGTTTCATGAACGGTCGAAATACATTGAGATCAAATACTACTTTATTCGAGATAAAGTCCAAGAAGGAGAAGTGAAGCTCCAATATATCTCCACAAAAGAGCAAACAACAAATGTTTTGACAAATCCTTTGTCTAGGATAAAGTTTTCATACTTATGATACAAGTTGGGGATCATGGAGATAACTCCCTTAGCTGAAAGGGAAGAGATGGATCTCTAGGTTGGGAGGGAGCATTGATATATCATTGATTTATGGACAGTCATTTTCCAGTTTGGAAAATGGCCCAAGATGGACAGTTCCTTTCCAGTTCAGAAAGTGGTTTGAGATTTTCTAAAGGACATGCATTTTCCAATTCGGACAATCATTTTCATAATGAAAATGGTCTGATAGTTTGTTGATGTACCATAGAAAACGATTCCCCTTGTGGCCAGCGTGGGGGAATGGTCTAGGAAAATCATTCTTCTTGGCAGTCACTCTCTGTAGTGGTTAAGTAGAATGGTTTGCCTCATCGGGCAGTCATTCTTTCGAAGTTCATAGTTGTGAGCAATTTCGAACAATGGTCTGTTTTGGAGGTTGGTGAAGGACAATCATTTCCTTCAGAAATGGTCTGGATATTCATTCCCTAGGACAGACTCATTCTCTCCAGGTTGCACTATGTTTAGTGTCAGAGGAATGGCCCAGTTAGGTGAATGGTTCAGGTTCAACAATCAGGAACAAGCATTCCCTAGGGAAAAATTATTCTATCCAAGTTGCACTATGATTAGTGCCAGAGGAATGGCCCAATTAGGTGAATGGTCCAGACTCATAAATCAAGGACAGTTATTCTTCCATGCCTGGGAAGAATATTCCAGATAGCCCATGGTTGATGCTTTTACTGTATAAGGGCAGATTCTCTTCCATATCTCACAGATGTGAGTGGAAGAATGGCTCAAATGACTCAACTTGTATCATGATATTGTTTATGCAGGTTGATATTAGATGATATGACTGTTGAATAGACTGTATGTCTCTAGACAATAGTTGTATACTATTGTGGTGGATGTGTTCCACTAATTGTGACTATGTGTCACTCGTTAGTAGCCATGTGCTACTTGGTATGGTTGTGTACCACTGGATAGTAGTTATGTACTACTATGGATAGACATAGTTGTGTTCTATCATATGACATTATACTGATTATCATGGAGATTATCCAATTGGATAATGTCAACGATGCTCATGATTTGATCATGAGATAGCCTGTGTGGCTATGATGATGCTACCGATTGAATGGTTTGTTTGTGATCAATACCATTACCTTTTATACCTCCCTAACTAGGAGGGAGTTTTGATATTAAGGTAGTTGCAGGAGGTATTAACCTCCACTTGTGACCTTTGATGAGATTAGAATATTCTAGGAAGCAAGAAAAACCCTAAAATACTTGGACATAACCCTAGAAGTAAAGTCAGCTAAAGAGAATATTTTATATTGAGTCTTTAGCCTCCAGAAAGAGAAGTCAACCCAGACATCTTGGAGAGAGAAGTATAAATATAAGGCACCATAGCTCATTTGATACACATAAGTCGAAACTGCATAAATCCAGTAGTGTGTAAATCTCAGGAGCAGCTGCAGTTGTAGTTACTGCAACTTGTAATTTCTTTCTTTCTGGGTTGGACTTTATGATCAGTCTTGATTATGTTTTCTTGGTGCATGCTATTGATTTGATACCGGAATTGTTCTCTCTATCAAGGTCAAGGTGCTCGAGGGTGGAATTTGTGCCTATGGTTAGGTGACAATATTGCTATATTGTTTATAGTTAAACGAGCACACCCACTTTTCTAATAGTATGTTACCCCAACGTAGGTTGGTATGCTACTCCAACACATGCTGGTATGTTACCCCAGTGCAGGTTGGTATGATACTCCAATGCATGATGGTATGTTACCCCAATGCAGGTTGGTATGCTACTCCAGAAAAGGTTGGTACACTATTCCAGCAAAAGTGCAGAAGTTCTTATGATGTATGGATTCATGAAATTCAAAAAGACAATGACCGAGGTGTGCAAAAGCACATAAACAATGATGATGGTCGTGTCGAGATGAATACCTTCCTTGTTAAGAGGGAGTGTTAAATTTTTGAGTCAAATTCTGTGTGAGATGACGAGTTACTAGTTTTGTATGAACTAGATGCCAACCTATAGTGTCGAAAATGATTCCCAGTTAGAGTGTCTATCAGTAGCATCGGAGGTTACCAGCTGGAGGGCCAACCAGTAGTGTTGGAGGTGTTTTCCAGCTAGATAGCTAATGTGCATCTATGATGGTGATACTTAATCTGTTTGATCATATGATAGCCTGAGTGGCTATGGTGATGCTACCTATAGACTGGTCTGCAATACCATGTGAGTCTTTCCCATGCCATGTGAGATGGATGGATGTGTTTGAGACCACTACATGAAGAAAATCTTAGTCAATACCTTCCTAGCTAAGAGGGAGTGTTGATGTTTTGGTAGTTGCGAGAGGTATTAACCTCCACGTGTAACCTATGACTTAGAATAGAATATTACGGAAGCAAGTGAACCATTAAATAGATGTGTGGAAACCCTAGAAGACAAGTGGGCCTAGCAGAATAAATAATATTAAAATATTATATTCCAAAAATACAAGTCGACTCTACAAGAAAAAGATAAACATAAAATATAATTACTAGAAAGCCAGGTCGCCCAGGCAGAAAATTCATTGGACATATTAATATAAATAGATGACGTTTTAGCTCATTTGGATACCTAGTCAAAGCGCAAGTATTGTGGAGAGTTGCAGTTGCAGCTGCAAGGAGGAATAAAGGCGTATGGTCATCTCTTAGTAGTGTTCTCTCTCTAGTGCTATCAAATGATTCTCTTGGTGATATTCTTGCTAAGTATGGCACAAGGTTGAGAGAGTAGTGCAGTTGCAGCTGTTGCAGTTGTGTATGCCACTTATTATGTGGATATGGAGACACTCTCTTTTGTGCGCTACCATTGGAGAAGGAGCGCTCTACATGTCTTGAGATGTTGTTGCATTTAGAAACTAGGGTTTATCTATTGGTTCTAGAGTAGGCTTGTCGGAATTATTCTAAGTAAAGGCTAGTGTGCTCGGGGGTGACATATGTGAATGTCTTTGGTTGGATGACAATGATGTGACATTGTCTATGGTTAAACAAGCATACCAAAATTTCAACAGAAAACACCTTCTAGTTACATTGAGTGTCACCACTAAGATAAGGTCCTATAAAATCTATACTATAACGAAATCTATTTCTGATTCAACATAGTTTATTCAATGCAATTTATTATTAACAAAGAAATTTGATATACAATGTCTTAAACATTATAATGCTTAATATTTTTATAATGCTAATTTGATATACAATGTCTTAAACATTATAATGCTTAATATTTTTATAATGCAATGCATGGTCTAAAATCATAAATGATGTGATAAGAAATCTAAATTTGATTGTAAAAGAGTAAGTTTATGTTTTAAAATACCTCAACAATGATGTTATAAATAATGTGATATCAAATATAAATTTTATTGTAAATTCACAAGATCATATTATAAACATGGAAATATCAAAATTGGAGACCAATTTTGCTTACTGATTATAAACACAATCTTCTTCATAAAAATTCTAATAGAGACGAAATTCTAGCAACAACTATTCAATGTTGAATCTATGTATGCAAATATTGATTATAGACACACTCATCGCAAAAATTCTAAAACAAGACAAAATTTCTTATATAATTGTGTATCTAAATGTTGTTTATTTTCATTATGTGTCAATATTTTATATCTAAATGTTGTTTATTTTCATTATATGTTAATATTTTATTGACAATAGTTTGTTTCGACTCTATAATTAATTCTTCATGATTGAGGCCACATGATTGTAAAAGAATGTTGATGAAATGGGGAAACATTAAGCACCATGTAGTGAGATAATGCTTGTCTTACTTCTTGGTGCATTATGTCTGTGGGATAGTGAATAATGTACATCAAACAAATATGATCTACCAAATAGTTAACCATTGATTGACTCACTGCATGGTGCTTAATGTTAGCCGATGAAATAGTGTTATATTTTAATTTGATATGTGTTGAATCTTGTGATACCCACACTATTGAATATGTAAATGACTCGTATTGGACCATCATACAATTTGTCATCTATCTTGGTACTTTATGGGTGGAAAACATTGGAGGAATCAACTTGTAGGTCCATTTTAGCGACAAGTCCCAGTTTGGAAAATTGGGGTCCAAAAACTTTCAGATCCATTTTGAGGCATTAAATGACACTTTTTCGTGTTACATTGTCCATGGCTCATGCACACACCCTTGATGGTGTTCTACACTAGGAGACCTTTCCAACGATGTGTATGCAAAAGTTATGCCTCCCACAAGTTGACTTACCTTTTTGACCACCATGATACTAGTGGATGCTACGTTTGCCCCCATTACTCACACATATAGGGCTAGCCACGTGTGGACTTTCAACAAGATACTAGAAGGTCCAAACCTGATCACTAATTTAGGGTTGAGGAAGTCAAAACCCTAACCGTAGACGACTATCGGGCTATGTTAAATATTGGGCCACAAAGGGAAGACAATGTCAAAGGCAACTCCATAGTGAGCGCCTCTTTCCTTGTACTTGAAGAATAGATAATAGAGCATAGGCCTCACCTTCTCGCTATGTTTTCTCTTGTATTGGGGTTTTCGAGATACATCTTGTGTTTAATTGTGTGGATGGCATGTATATTTTTGCTCATTTCTGTCATTTTCTTAATTCAATTATTTCATAAATTCAAGCAAAGCTAGTAACTAACTAATCTAGGTTCTAAGGAAACATATTGCAAAAATTTAAGATTTCAGAATAGTTACGTCAAAGACGTATACCTATTGAAAAAAAGCAGAATTAATGAAATTTTAATTACAAATGTGATTTATATGGACAAGATTTGTATTTTCTTAATATTCTTCATCGTCACAATAAATAAATGACCACTATTTCAACCATTAACTTCCTTGCATAACAAAACATGGTTGTTCGTCATTAAAATTTAGTGATTAATATGATTAACTTAATAATAGTGAATTAGGTAAATGCCTACTTTATTTAATGCTCATGGGTTTTTAATATATGTTCATGGAGTGCATGGCTAGCGTTTAATTTATTGCTCGTTCTTTAAATCATATGTATCAACTATTCGATCTCTTGCCATAACAAAACACATGCATAGATTCGATATTTGATTTTTGGAAAATAAGTGGAATATAGTGATGGATTTGGATTTTTCTTCGAGGAAGATGTAAACACACCTCAAGAAGTCCACTCCGTTGTAGTCTAGTTGGTTAGGATACTTGACTCTCACTTGAGAGACCCTAGTTCAAGTCCCGACAATGGAATTTATATTGTTTTAAAAGATTTTTAACATTGTCAAGATCTTCTACGTTTTAAATGTCACTGAAACCCTCTAAACAAAACAAATGAACAGAGGTAAGGCGAAATCGAGAGCGATGCTCAATAAATATGGCTTTGGTAATCATAGAG
Source organism: Picea abies (assembly GCA_900067695.1). Taxonomy (NCBI): domain Eukaryota; kingdom Viridiplantae; phylum Streptophyta; class Pinopsida; order Pinales; family Pinaceae; genus Picea; species Picea abies. Next base: position 8,598 of record CBVK0100589619.1, on the reverse strand, counting down.
AAAAAGAAGCCAGATCTGAAGCTGCATTAAAAGGGTTATTAGAGATTATATATTTTTGTATTTAAACTTTAGATCACATTAGGTAACTGCAAATAAGAAGGATTAGTGATCTTTATGTGGCAATAAGATTCCAGTGTGTTGGATTTCAGTTTCCAAAGATGATACTGTGAAGATATGGAATCTGAGAGGTCTAAGTTGCAAGAGAAAACAAAAAATTCAGGTTGTTTATCCTCTTCCATTTAAATCAGACAGAATTGATGGAAGTATTTGTGGATGAAAGTTCCATTATAGCTACAAACAATCATGTAACATGCTATTTTTGGAGGATTCTAGTGTCATGGATTTTAGGTTCCGAAGATGATACTATGAACTGAGAGCTCATCTTTCGCCATCATTAATTTGATTGTACGTTCGTCTCATCGAGGGTGAGACAGAAAGTCAACATTCAGGTACTCAAGGGTCAACCACAAATTCAACGAGCCATCAAGGCCAACCACAAAGTTAATATCTGATTTTGAAGCTGGGCGTTGTGATTACTCAAAGTCATCTGAGGGCCAGTCATAAAGTCAATGGTTGACTTTGACTTTGGATCCTCCAATAATTCAATTTGGAGTATGACTCAATCTATAGTTATTAATCTTAAGCATGCTAGTGTTACATGCACAAATCATAACCTCAAAAATGATGGTTATGGCATAAGATTGTAGCTCAATAAATACATGAAAGATTGTTGTTCTTCTCTACCCAATGATCTTTCTTATCACCTACTACTTTTCATATTTACAATTTATGTTACAAGTAATGCAATCTCAATGATTATGTGTCCAGCATCCCCTCCTTAATTTGAAGAGTGTTTTCTAATTGTTCTACGTTTTGACTTTTTCTCGTCGAAATTTGATGACATAAATCTAGACGAAATTGCATTTTTCTGTTGTTTAAATTGCATTTTTGAATGCATAAATGGACTCAAAGTTTTGAAAAACCCCTGGGGCACATGATTATATAGACTTTTCCACTCAAATACGCAGATCCAACACTTTCTCGCTGGATTCTGAGCAAAATTAAATAGAAAAAATCCATGGAAAATGACCAAAACATAGAATGTTTAGACTACACCAATCTAAAGGGGTGTGTATGAGTCCAAGCATCATTCTGAACTTCTCAATTTTTTCTCTTCCAAGCACTTTGGTGAAGACGTTTGCAATTTGATCATTTGTGGAACAATGTCTCTAATGACTAGTCTTGGCCTCTACATGATATCAAATCAGGTGATACTTTGAGTTGATGTGCTTATTTTGATAATGGAATCTAGGATTCTTGGCCAACTTGATTGAAAAAATATTGTCAACTAGAAGAGGAGTAGAATTCGCTTGTTTATCATGTAAATCTTCAAGCATTTTCTTGAGCCACACAATCTCCTTTGTTGCTTCTACAGTTGCCACATATTTTGCGTTTGTTGTGGAATCTGTCGGAACTCACTATTTATGTGATCTCCAAGAGACAACTGTTGATTCAAGACTCATGAGATAGCCTGAAGTTGATACTCCAGTTTCCTTATCCCCAACAAAGTCTAAATCAAAATATCTAATCGGGTTGAAGTTATCTACCTTAGAGTACCTGATTCCCAACTCCTAAGTTCCTTTCAGGTATTTTAGAACTCTTTTTGCAGCAGACCAATGTCCTTCACAAGGATTTTGCATGAACCTGGAAATAATCCCAACAACAAATGAAATGTATGGTCTAGTGGTAGTAAGATAGATAAGACTTCCCACAAACTATCTATACTTGGTTTCATTCTCAAATTCATTCTCTTTTTTTTATGTGAATTTCAAATTCTATTCCATTGGAGTAGAAATGAGATTGCACTCACCGATGCCAAACTTGTTCAACAATTCTCCAATGTACTTCTTTTGGGAGATGAATATGTACCTTGGTTTTTGAATCACCTTAATTCCCAAATAGTTATGAAGATATCCCAAATATGCCATGTCTCGAAGCCTTTCTTCAACTCTTTCTTTATGGATGCATTGCAACTTTCACTGTTCCGTGTTATCAACAAATCATCTACATATACTACAAGATATACATCAATTTTTCCAAATTTCTTGAAAAAAAGTTGCATTGTCAAGATTGAAATGCTTGAAATTCAATTTCAGAAGCTTCCCAGTTAACCTTTCATACCATGCTCGTGGTGCTTGTTTTAGGCCATATAAGGATTTGATGAGCTTGCATACCTTATGTTCTTCTCCCTTCATAAAAAAACCTTCTGGTTGAGACATGAACACATTCTCTTTCAAGTCTCCATTCAAGAAAGTAGTCTTCACGTCTATTTGATGAATTTTCCATCTATTTTATGTTGCCATGGAAAATAAAGTTCATATGGTAGCCCATTTTGTTGTGGGGGAAAAGGTCTTCTCATAATCAACACCTTATTTCTGTGGAAATCCTTTTTCCACGAGCCTTGTTTTGTGCTTGTCAAGTGAGTCATTTGATATGTACTTGTTCTTGAATAACCACTTGTAGCCGATTGGTTGGGTTCCAAAAAGAGGATCCACTAACTTCCATGTTTCATTCTTGATGAGAGCATCATATTCCTTCTGCATGGCTTCTTTCCATTTATCATGAGAAGTGGTTTCTTCAAAAGAAGCCCGTTCAAGGTTAATAGATAAATTCAACTCACAATCATATGAAGCATCCATGTCATCTACATCGTGACGATCACTATGCCAGATCGATGGTACAAGAATCCTGTGATCCAACGCTCCAGATTCTTTCTTTGTGAATCGTATTTTCACGACTCATGACTTCCGAAAGCAGCTTCCTCCATTCTCCCAACTCCCGACTTCTCGATATTCCAGAGTGCCAAATGAACAGCTCACACTCCTTCAGATATGACGACTACTAACCCTCCTGAACTTGCAAGTGTTTAAATACTCTCACCCTTATCCTTCCCATAGATCTACTGGATCCAACGACCCATGAAAATCGGTGTTTCTCCCTTGTGGAATTTCTACCGTCCATGGAGGCTCTCGATGGTTCCTCACCAAATGAGTTGGCGTCAACCCTCCTGAGCTTTCTTCCACAAGGTGACTTCAAACCTTTTCTTTCCTTTGAACTTCCCTCGACTCTATCCTTCCTAAGCTTTATCCTTACTACAAACTCAAAGATTCTAAGGAATCCTGCTCACACTCCTTGCGGCTTCCACAATAACCTCTGGTTATCCGAACACTCCAACTCTACGCACTCCTTGCAACAGAAGTTCTTCAACCGCTCTCTTGGGTTGGAAAATTCTAAGACTATCCTCAGCCTGCGCACACCTTGCATGGCTCTGTGCTATACTCTCACTTCTACTGGTATAAGTTAAAGATATCTCTCCTGACATTTCTGAGATAAACTTAGAACCTTGTCAACGCACTCCTTGCAAACTTTCACTGCACTCCTTGCAGGAATTCTTAGGAAGAGAAACAATTGAAACTCATACTCTCCTCACAGACTTCATACATTCAACATAAAATCATACACATATGGCATTGAAACAAATGCATAACAGAGACTAGAATTAAACTGTAAACATACCATTCAATAGATGCATACAGGAACCAAAGTACACGAGACAATTGGATCAAAGCATTCTTATATTAATTCAAGTGTTTATGTACATGGTCTGAAAACAACAACAAACATCTTCTCATACAACTTCTAAAATATCTATTCTTCTCTGCTCTCCTATGTTCTATCTTACTCTACTATTCTCTTACAATGAGAATGACAATACAAATACATACAAGGGAGTCCTCTTGAGTTTTTCCCTCCTACAATCTTAAACTATCTTATTGAATTAAATACTACAACTACTTTACATTTATTCTAATAAATGTCCGCAACCGGAAAATAAGAGAAACGCTCAAGATCTGTATTACAATCCCCAAAACATTGAAAGCAAATACATCCTTCCAGCTATTACATTAATGGTTCATCTTTTGAAATTCAAAAAGAATGTCTTCAAAATGCACATTAGCATATCTAGTTGTCTTCCACCCACACTTGCTGGCAATGCTCCTGTATCATACTCCTAAGGATGAAAAATTCATGGACTCCTGTCCATGAGCTCCTGCACCATCTGTCCATGTTTCTAGATATCTACTTCACTTTCCCAACTGGCATCTTCAATCAGGTGTCCTTTCTACTTTACCAAATATTCCAAATATGTCTTCCTTCAGGTCTTCTTGCTAACTCTATGATCAATGATCTTTTCCATCTACGGATTTTTAGCTACAAGCATCTGTTTGACCCAATGAATTTTATTCTGACTCTCTACTCCTCTTGCTTCATATGCTATGTAAGGATATAGATATGCTACGTTGAATATGGGTGATATGCCCACATCATTTGGAAATTTTATCTCATAAGCATTTTCCTCAAACTTCCTTAAAATTTTACATGGCCCTATCTTTTTCATCTTCATCTTGTTATATGTTCCCCTTGGGTACCTTTCTTTTCTTAGATGTAACAAAACTAAATCTCCCACTTCAAATTGATGCTCTCTCCTGTGTTGATCTGCTTTGCGCTTATATTCTTGGTTGGAACTCTGCAACCACTCTTTAATCTTATTGTGGAGCTCCTGCATCTCTGCTGCAAAATCTTCCTCTCCAGCACTCTTGAACTCATTCTTCTCTAAGTCTCTCAACTCAAACACTCCTCTTGGTTGCATTCCATACAATATTTGGAATGGGATCTTTCCTGAAATGTTATTAGGTGAGTCATTATATGCAAATTCTACTTGTGGCAAAATTTGATCCCACTGACTGTGATGTTCAATTACTAAACTCCTCAATAAGTCTCCCAAACTTCAATTTACTACCTCAGTCTATCCATCCGTCTTAGGGTGATATGTTGAGCTAAAAGATAAATTCATCCCCAACTTCTTCCACAGTTTCCTCTAGAAATGACCAACAAATTTGGTATCTCTGTCTGAAACAATACTCTTGGGTAAACCATGAAGTTGAACAACTTATTTGAAAAACAGGTTTGTAATGTGTGTTGCATCACTGGTTTTATGACATGGAATGAAATGTGCCATTTTGGAAAATCTATCAACTACCACGAATATGGAATCACAGCCTCTCTGTGTCCTTGGCAGTCCCAACACAAAATCCATGCTTACCGCATCCCACAGCCTCTCATGTATTGGAAATGGTTGATACAACCCGGTATTCAGTCTTTTCCCCTTTACGTGCTGGCATATCCTACATCTATTGACAAATTTCTGCACATCTGTCCTCATTCCTGGCCAAAAATACATACTGTTCAGTTGCACAAATGTTTTATCATGGCCGAAATGTCCAACCAATCCCCCACTATGTTTTTCCTTCAAAAGGTTTTCTCTCATAGAACTCTTCGAGATACACAATTGATTTCCTTTGAATAGTAGTCCATCCTGAATTAAATATTCAATCCATTGGCTCATGTCTCTTAAAACATGATTCTCACATGCTTCGTAAGTGTCCTTGAAATCCGAATCATCTCTGTAAATTTCCTTAAGGCTACCAAAACCTAAGGTCTTCACTCGAAACTCCCGCAGAATCAAACATTTCATCCTCAATGCATCAACAACCTTGTTAGAATTTCCAGAAATGTTCTTTTTAAAAAAAGTAAAGTTTTGCATGAACTCAACCCATTTTTCATGTTTTTGGTTCAGTTTCTCCTGTCTGGTTATAGACTGTAAGGCTTGGTTGTCACTATACAAAACAAACTCTTTTGGAACTAGGTAGTGCCTCCATGCCTTCAACACCTGTATGACTGCATAAAACTTTTTATCATAAGTGGAGTAATTTATTTTAGCCTCATTCATCTTCTCATTGAAGTATGCAATTGGTCTATTGTCTTGACTTAAGACTACTCCAATCGCAAATCCACTTGTGTCACATCTCACTTGAAATGTCTTACTGAAATCTGGTAGAACCAGAACTAGTTGTTCAGTTATCTTCTCTTTCAACAACTTGAAACTTTTCTCTACTTCCTCTGTCCAATGAAAATATTTATGTCTTTTCTTGACTGTGCCCATCATTGGTGCAAAAATTCCACTAAAATTTCTGATGAATTTCCTGTAAAAATTGGCCAGTCCATGGAAGCTTCTGACTTCAAAGATATTCCTTGGCGACGACCACTCTTTGATTGCTTTTACCTTCTCTGAATCCATCTTCAACTCATTCGAAGAGATCACAAAACCCAAATAAATGAGTTATGTCTTCATGAAAGATGACTTCTTCAGATTTATCAACAACTTCTCTTATTGCAACCTCCTCATCACTAGATTTAAATGTCTCAAATGTTCTTCCTTAGTCTTACTGAAGATCAGTATATTATCAAGATACACAATCACAAACTTTCCAATGAAATATTTCAAGACTTTGTTCATCAATCTCATAAAATTACTTGGCACATTCGTCAAGCCAAATGGCATGACAAGCCATTCATACAACCCTTCATTCATCTTGAATGTTGCCTTCCATTCATCACCTTCCCTCATCCTAATCTGATGATATCCACTCTTCAAATCAATTTTTGAAAAAAAAATTGCCCCATTCAAGAAATCCATCAAGTCATCCATTTTGGGTAAAGGAAATCTATACCTAATAGTGATTTTGTTTATATCCCTCGAGTCAGTACACATTCTCCATCCGCCATCCTTCTTCAGAATTAACATTGTTGTTACATTGCATGGACTCAAGCTTCCTCTAATCAACCCCTTGTCCATCAAATCTTGGACTTGCTTCTTAACCTCTTCATTTTCCTGCGGCGTCAATCTGTACGTTGCTTTTTTTTGGCAAACTCACTCCTGGTATAAGGTCAATATGATGGCTTATACTCCTGATGGGTGGCAACAAACAAGGAAAATCGTCCACCACTATATCAACGAAATTCTCTAGCAATTCCTGAATTTCCTCAGGTAGATCATCTATTGAGGTACTGGTCAAGATGACTCTAGGTTTTCCAACCACAACAAACTGCATTTCTTCCCCTTTTCTGACTTCATCCAGAAGTTCCTTCCCACTCATGAGAGGTATAGTATTACTTGCTTCTTCTTTCGCCTTTTTATCTTCAATTGGCAGCAACATATGTGTCCTACCATTCTTCTCCAAGGTGTAAGTGTTCTTTCTTCTATCATGAATAAAATTTATGTCATATTGCCAAGGCCTCCCCAACAAAAGATGACAGATATCCATGGGAATTACGTCACATAAAATCTCATCTCTATACCCCCCTATCTTAAATTCAACTAAACATTGTTTAATGACTGTTACCTGATGTCATTTTTGCAACCATGAAACTTTATACGGGCTTGTATGTGCAACTGTCTCCAATTCTAGCTTCTCCACCATCTCTGTGGATACTAAATTATATGTGATTCCACTGTCAACTATCACCTTGCATACCCTATGATGGGTGTTCTATATGCACTAAAACACAATAAAAACCCTCAATTAAATTGTCAACCCGAGGTAAGTAAACTTAGAGTTGTAGCAAAATATATGCCAAAGGTAGAAGGGCTGGTAGGAGTATAGTTGATCCAAAAACGAAGGTATTACTGATAAATCACAATTTAGTTTAATGTACTTTTTGCATCGGATCGTTCAGAATGCGAAATACATAAACTTGTTATCTTGTTTGCGGAATATCAAATGTGACTTTTACTTGATGCTTATTAATGTATAAAGAGATCAACCATTAATATTCATGTTGCAAATGAAGAGAATAGAACAACAAAATAGAAAGAGAAATAGAGACAAGAGGTTGATAACGGAGTTCACTAATCATTGGCTACATCTCTGGGTCCTCTTCCAAGTGGAGGACCTCTTTATTTCTCTTTAAAATGCTCAAAGTTCTCTTACAATGCTCTTTGTTATTACATTACATGCTTCATGTCTTCTGCGCAAGACCTCCTTGCTCAAATTCATGCATGCACCATCAAAATCCTCTCAACAACATGAGAAAAATGCCTCTCAAAACATGAGAAAAGGCCAAAATTTACAAAATGCTCCTTCAAAACCCTGCATCAAAAAGTATCCCACAAGCTTCAAAAAGCCTGGTTCTTATAGTTTTCAAGGCTCAGATGAGGAATCCCAACTTCCCTCAAGATATGACCTCTTTCTGGGATCAAATGCCCCTTCAAATGGCCTAAAATCCTCAAAAACTCCATTTTCTAGGCATAATATCAGTCAAAAATCACCTATGTATAGTTAAAAACCCATTTTTTCTAAAAAATACACAGTAAGCCCCCTTGGGTTGGCACGTGCCCCTTTTATAAGGTCACATGAGCTTCTTATGGCCAAGCGTTGGTCCATACTTGCTCTAGCTTCTGGTTTTGGGGCGCATCTCATGTGGCCTCGGCCTAACCAATAAAATATGTGCACGCCCTTGTAGGATTAGGCCCCTGGTCTTATGGGATCCACCCGAGATCCAAGGGATAGGGTCTATCAAAATCCCCGAGCATATGGTTATGGTTAAGCCCTCGCACTCCAGGTTATATGCAATGAAAGTCGACCATGGGCTGGGGCTTAGCCCTAGCCCCCTTACGCCCTCCTTTGGATATTTGAC